>SJYC01030571.1:0-34289 GCA_006408675.1 Madoqua kirkii
ATCTCTCAACTTACTTAAATTCACTTTCCCTCTTTCTTTTTATACTTGATTGATAATGTTGTTAATTACAGGTGTATAGCAAATATACATGTGTATATTAATACACACAAACATATATATAATTTAATATACAAATATATAATTATATATATATAATTTAATATATGAATATACTTTCTGGAAGGCAAGAGAGTTCCAGAAAAACATATACATCTGCTTTATTGACTACACCAAAGACTTTGACTGTGTGGATCACAATAAACTGTGGAAAATTCTTAAAGAGATAGGAAACTAGACCACCTTACCTGCCTCCTGAGAAATCTGTATGCAAGTTGAAAAGCAATAGTTAGAACCAGACATAGAACAACAGACTGGTTCCAAATTGAGAAAGGAGTACGTCAAGGCTGTATATTGTCACCCTGTTTATTTAACTTATATGCAGAATGCATCATGCGAAATGCCGGGCTGGATGAAACACAAGCTGGAATCAAGATTGCCAGGAGAAATATCAATAACCTCAGACATGCAGATGACACCACCCTTAAGGCAGAAATTGAAGAGGAACTAAAGAGTCTCTTGATGAAAGGGAAAGAGGAGAATGAGAAAGCTGGCTTACAACTCAAATTAAAATTCATAAAACTGGCTAAAAATTCAAAAAACTAAGATCATGGCATCTGGTCCCATTACTTCATGGTAAATACATGGGGAAACAATGGAAACTGTGACAGACTCTATTTTCTTGGACTCCAAAATCACTGTAGATGATGACTGTAGCCATGAAATTAAAAGACACTTGCTTCTTTTAAGAAAAGGTATGACCAACCTAGACAACATATTAAAAAGCAGAGACAATATTTTGCCAACAAAGGTCCACCTAGTCATGTATGGATGTGAGAGTTGGACCATAAAGAAAGCTGCTGCTGCTGCTAAGTCGCTTCCGTCATGTCCGACTCTGTGCGGCCCCATAACGGCAGCCCACTATGCTCCCCTGTCCCTGGGATTCTCCAAGCAAGAATACTGGAGTGGGTTGCCATTTCCTTCTCCAATGCATGAAAGTGAAAAGTGAAAGCAAAGCCACTCAGTCGTGTCTGACTCACAGCGACCCCAGGGACTGCAGCCAACCAGGCTCCTCTGTCCATGGGATTTTCCAGGCAAGAGTACAGGAGTAGGTTGCCATTGCCTTCTCCGAAAGAAAGCTCAGTGCCGACGAATTGATGCTTTTGAACTGCGGTGTTGGAGAAGACTCTTGGAAGTCCCTTGGACTGTAAAGAGATCCAACCAGTCAATCCTAAAAGAAATCAGTCCTGAATATTTATTGGAAGGACTGATGCTGAAGTTGAAGCTCCAATACTTTGGCCACCTGGTGCGAAGAGCTGACTCATTTGAAAAGACCCTGATGCTGGGAAAGATTGAAGGCAGGAAAAGAAGGGGATGACAGAGGATGAGACGGTTAGATGGCATCACCGACTCAATGGACATGATTTTGAGCAAGCTCCAGGAGATGGTGAAGGACAGGAAAGTCTGGTATGCTACAGTCCATGGGGTTGCAGAGTCAGACATAACTCAGCAACTAAACAATAAAAACTGAATCACATTTCTGTATACCTGTAATGAACACATTATTAATATATAAATTATTTTCAGGTTGTTTCCCATTATTGTTAGTTACAAGATATTGAATATAGTTCCTTGCGCTACACAGTAGGACCTTGGTGTTTAGCTCTTTTATATATAGCAGTATGAGGTCTCAAAAAGTCTGACGTGACTGAGCGACTAACACTACAACTGCTACTGTGTATATGTTAATATCAAACTTCTAACATATCCCTCATCCCCACCTTTTCACTTTTGTAACCATGAGTTCATTTTCTATGGCTGTAAGTCTATTTCTCTTTCGTAAATAATTTCATTTGTATCATTTTTTAGATTTCACTTGTAAGTGGTATAATATGGTGTTTGTCTAACTTCACTTAGTATGATAACCTCTAGGTCCATCCTTGTTGCTACAAATTTGCATTATTTCATTCTTTTCCATGGTTGAGTAATATTTTATTGCATATATGCACCACATCATCTTTATCCACTTATGTGTCAATGAACATTTAGGTTGCTTACCTTACTACTGTAAATAGTGCTGCTATGAACGTTGAGGTGCATGTATATTTTTGAATTATGGTTTTTTCCCCATATATTTTTCCAGGACTGGAATTTCTGGATCATACAGCAGTTCTATTTTTAATTTTTAAAGGAAACTTCCTACTGTTTTTCAAAGTGTGGCCATACTAATTTTATTGTACCAGACCCTCTTAATGAGAAGATAATCTCAGACTTTCTCTTTTCCTTAAATCTCTAGTACTTGCCCACTGAGTCCTCTACCCATCAACTTACTTTTTTCATTAAAAAAAAAAGAGAGAAAAAAACTAGTCATAAGAGGACCATGCCGTCTTCCCACTATTGGTTCCACAGCCTGAGCTTCGTAGGTATACTGACTTTTTCTCACAGAGACAGGAGAGTGCACTGGCCTTCATCCCTCCAGTTCTTCTCAGGATGCTCCCCCTTGTTCCTTTTGGAAGAAGGTCCTGTAGTTTTGCTCTTCTGCAACCAACATCTCTTCCTCTCCCAGTCATTGCATCTGTATCCTAAACATGTCTTAATACCATATAATTTTAAAACATTTTGATGCTGCTACAAATACCACTGTACTGAATGTGTAGAGCTCATTTTCACAGCAAAATTTTCTTTAAAAAATCATCAGTACTAGCTACTGACATCTCTTTACCTCCAAGCAAGTTCCCATTCTCACTAGCCCAGTGGAATACCTCCTTGAAGATTACTTACATCTCACATTTTTCCAGTGTCAATGGGCAGTTTTCCATCCTCATCATCCTTGAACTCCAACACTAACTGACCTGGTTGAGTACCAACTGAATGTCAGAAACATTCTCTCCACTAGGTTCATAAATCTCTAATCTCTTGGTTTTCCTTCTCCCTAAGTGACAATTCTTCATCCTTTCTCCTTGCTTCCATCCTACTTGACTTCTAAATATTGCCACAAGCAAATATTTCCCCCTCTACTCTGTTTTATTTTTGACTTAAACTTCCCTCTTGGTAGATCTCACCCCTGTGTGCTGTGTTCAGTTGTATCTGATTCTTTGCAACCTTTTGGACTGTAGCCCACCAGGCTCCTCGGCCCATAGGATCCTCTAGGCAAGAATACTAGAGTGGGTTGCCATGCCCTCCTTCAGGAGATCTTGCTGACCCAGGGATCGAAACTGAGTATCCTTCACTGCAGCCAGATTCTTTACCCACTGAGCCACTGGGGAAGCCATCCTCTCTACCCGTGTCTTTTAAATACTATGTATACACAGATGACTGCTGTACTAAAGTCTTCAGCCCAGAGCCCTCTCTGTCTGCCTGATCAGCATCTCCACTTGGGTGTCGAAGCCTAACATGCTTTCCCCTATGCCCTAAGTCTTCCTTAGTGTATTAGGTAGAACCACCTCCATTGATTGCTGAGATCAATGATCCTCAGTCTCACTCGAAATTTCCCTTACATCTTTCGTGGTCCATCAGTTAACTCCCACAGTTTTCACCATCTCCTCTAACAGGATCCATCCTCACGAGTTATTCTAAGCACATTGCACTTTAACTCCTTTCCTCTGCTGTAGGCTCTGTCCATTTCAGTCATGCATATAGGAGCCAAGAGATGCGTTTCATCACATATAAGGTCGTGTTATTTCCACTTCTGACTCCCGTGGCTTCCCACTGTGATGATATTAAAGTGCAGGTGAGTGGCCGTTGCTTTGCATTCCCTGTCTTCCTCTGCACTCTCTTTCCATTCTCCATCATTGGAAACAGTGCCAGCCATGTAGGTATCTTTTCGTCTTTTGGATGAACAATGCTCATTCTTGACTATGACTTCAAATTTTCCAGTCATTTTGCCTGGAACATTCTTCCCTGAGATATTGCGAGACTGCCTCCTTTTTGTGGTTCTGTTGCTATTGATTCGTCACTCAGTCGAGTCTGACTCTTTTGCGACTGCATGGACTGTAGCCTGCCAGGCTCCTCTGTCCATGGCATCTCCTATACAAGAATACTAGAGTGGGTTGCCATTTCCTTCTCCAGGGTGATCTTCCCAACTTAGGATTGAACCCTCATCTTCTGCATTGGCAGGTAGATTCCTTACCACTGAGCCACCAGGGAAACCGTATTATGATTCTGCTGCTGCTGCTAAGTCACTTCAGTTGTGTCCGACTCTGTATGACCCCATAGAAGGCAGCCCACCAGGCTCCCCCGTCCCTGGATTCTCCAGGCAAGAACACTGGAGTGGGTTGCCATTTCCTTCTCCAATTCATGAAAGTGAAAAGTGAAAGTGAAGTTGCTCAGTCATGTCCAGCTCTTAGCGACCAGGCTCCTCCAACCATGAGCTTTTCCAGGAAAGAGTACTGGACTACTCCCAATCCAATATTATCTTCTCTCAGAGGCTTTTCCTAACTAGAATACTAGACTCTTCTTATTCTCTTTCCTCTTAGTCTTTTTCCTCTTGCATATAGCTTTTATTAGTACCTAAAATTGTGTTGTATATTTATTTAGCACTTATAGTCTTTTTTTCCCTGTGATAATGTGCATTCTGATGTTAGGGACTCTGTCTCCCACAGAATTCCTAGCACCTTCTTGGCATAAAGTAAGCACCCAGTGAGTCTGCTGCAGATTCTAGAGTCAGATCACACTTTCATAATGACAATATTAAATTGGCAATCAAGCGTAATTTCTAGAAAGATTTATCATGGTGATTTACCAGCTTGCATATTTCATTTCATGTATTATTTAAATATTATCTTCTGAGAAATAGACACAGAGCTCTTAAACTGATATAATAGACAAGATTTGCTAATTCCACTTGTTTCTTCCAAATGGGATTTTGAATGTTCCTGGAAATGAAGGGAAGAATTGAACTAAGGGTTTCTCATAGCAGTTACTAATCCAAAACAAATGAAAGTGAAAGTGAAAGTGAAAGTCACTCAGTCATGTCCAACTCTTTGCAACCCCATGGACTATACAGTCCATGGAATTCTCCAGGCCACAATACTGGAGTGGGTAGCCTTTCCTTTCTCCAGGGGATCTTCCCAACCCAGGGATCAAACCCAGGTCTCCTGCATTGCAGGCGGATTCTTTACCAGCTGAGCCACAAGGGAAGCCCTCATATATTAAATTATTTATCCTAGATCCTGGCTCTTATAAGCAGGCCACAGGGACTGATGTAATCTTTATAGACAAGACCCTTAGATTTCTGATTGGACAGAAAGTGTTACACAGTGTGAGTCCTGGACAGAGGGTCTAAAGATGGAGGAGATGTGGGGAAGACTGGCTCCAGGAGAAGGGCAATGAGGAGGAGGCAGCTGGGGATCTGACTTCCTTAGCCTGTACGGTACAGGTGGATTGGGACTCAGGCAGCATTGTATGGGTGGGGGAGGGGGGCAGTCAAAGGGAGGAGAGCATAGCATCATAACATATGGATCACAGATCAAGGCATAGATGCATGATATATTTATATGTTAACAATGTTATCACCTACCTTGAAAAAAGTCACCAGAAATCAACTTAAAAACTTATATGTATACATAAAGGAGGAGCGATTAGGAGCGGTTCTTAGTCACCCAGGAAAGATATGATTGATGGTAGCTTGGACTAGGGGAGCAGCAGGTAGAAACAGGAAGAAGGTAATAGAGTTGGGAAATATTTGAACAACCTGATGGATGCTTGCACGGTTCATTGAAACAGGAAACACTGGAAGAGGAGAAGCTTTGGAGGTGGAGGAAAAGCTCTGGAGGTAAGATAATGAGTCTGGTGCAGTTTAAGGAGCTTTTCAGACACACAGGTGGAAATGTAAAGGACATTGCATGTGTGTGCTTGCCTGCATGCTCAGTCACCCAGCCATGTCTAACTCTTTGCGACCCCATGGACTAGAGCCTGCCAGACTCCTCTGCTTTGGGATTATCCCAGCAGGAATTCTGGAATTCCTCCTCCAGGGATTTTCCCAACCCAGGGATTGAACCCTGCTCTCTCACATTGGAGGTGGATATTTTTTTACCATAGAGCCACCAGGGAAGCCTAGACCAGAGCTCAAAGAAGGTTTAGAGGATTTTAAGTTTGTGATCCATACACTGTTTGAGTTTTAGACTACAGGTATCCCTTATATTTATCATATATGTACTTACCATAATTTAAACAATTAAAGCAAAAATGCTATAGAGTAAGATAGACATCTATGTTCTATCATCTATACATCACGAGTGTCCTTGTCCTTCACCGTCTCCTGGTGTTTGTTCAAACTCATGTCCATTGAGTCAGTGACGCCATCCAACCATCTCACCTATACAGATAGGTCATAAGGAAAGGCATTTTTAAAAATGTGAAGGTGAAACACATTTAAAAACACACACAAAAAATAGCAGCAAAAGGCAAACAGGAAAGACCAGGAGCCAACTAAATGTTTGAGTCCTCCTCCCAGCTCTGCCCCAGCATGTGCTTCCACCCTCTCTGAACCTCATGCTTCAGACTCTAAGATGTAAGTCTGAACTGTGATTCTGAAGCTAAGCTCCAATACTTTGGCCACCTGATGGAAAGGCCTGACTCACTGGAAAAGACCCTGATGCTAGAAAAAATTGAGGGTAGGAGGAGAAGAGGGTTACAGAGGATAGGGGAAGCCTGGCGTGCTACAGTCCTTGGGGTTGCAAAGAGTCGAATACAACTGAGCAACTGAAATGAACCGAAATGATGAAGGAAATGATTTGTTTTACATACAATGTAGCTATTGATGTGTAATAATCCTTGAAGAGTTAGTACAAATATCCCCTCTAAGGCTTTTTATAGGTAAATTTATAAAATCTATTGTCTTTACTAATAAGTTCAAAATTTCTAGAAGAAAAAGAACACTAAGAAATATGTTGGCAGCTAGATTCTCCTAAGAAATTAGGTGATTATGGAATGTGAAGTGTGCAATACGAACTGTTAGTACTATCACTTCATCACTTCCTGTGAATGTTAATTGACCTAACAAAGGAATATAAAATTACTGGAGAAATAAGACAGAATTTTTTCCAAAAATGTATGAGAAAGACTAAAGCTTTCATTAAAGAAGAACTGTGCTTAAAATAGTGATTATTTTATTAATTTTTGATTATTTTAACTGTAAATGTGCAACTGACTCCCCTTGAAGCTATTGTGGTGCAAAGCTGATTTCCTGACTTTTTGTTTAGGCTGGCTTGTTTCAACACTTCTTGGGTCTGGCTCTTTTGTGTCCCCATGGACTGTAGCCTGCCAGGCTCCTCTCTCTCTGAGATTTCTCAGGCAAGAACACTGGAGTGGGCTGTCATTTTCTTCCTCAGGAAGGTCAAACTGATTACCTGGCTTACTTGCCAGGCTCTGGGGCTCTGTTTCAAGGGAGGCAGGTGAAGCTCAACTCCAAACCCAAAGGACTGGCACTAGACCACTGTCCACCTGTTGGGACAAGGTGCTCTCTCCAGGAACATTTTCTTGAGTAGCCAAGCTCTCCAGATTTAATTAGCTATGTTGCTTTATCATCTTCAGTATATCTTTTGTCTTTAGCTAGTGTGCCAGACAAATGATTTTATCTGTGTGGGTCCATCAATAGAGCTGCCTATTGGAGATAATATAGCATTTAACATATCATGTAACCTCGGGGCTCATGGCTTCGTGGGTACCGGACTCTATCTTGCTCATTATGTTATCACTAAAACTGTGCACAGTACCCCCAAACTGGTTATTCAGGAAATCCTTGTTGACCAGTTGAGTGGGTGGAATTGCAAGTAAAATTACATCAGACACTATATTTACAAAGCACAACTGATTTATTGCTTGTATTCAAAGTATATATTTCATGTTTTTCTTATGCTACTTACACAGCAGCTTGTTGTTGTCGTTTGTTGTATAGTTACTAGTGTGTCCAACTAATTTCATTCTTTTTCATATGTTCTTTTTCAAAGCAATATTCCATTGTACTTATGTATCACATCTTTATCCATTCCTCCATCAGTGGACATTTAGGTTGTTTCCATGTTTTGGCTGATGTAAGAAAGGTGAGTTCAATCCCTGAGTCAGGAAGATTCCATGGAGAAGGAAAGACAACCCACTGTAGTATTCTTTGCTTGGAAATCCCAGCAGGGTTCAGCCCATAGGGTCACAAAGAGTTGAATGCAACTAAAGTTACTTAGCTTGCATGCATGCATGTTTTGGCTATTGTAAACAGGTCTGCAGTGACTACTGGGGCACATGTGTCTTTTTGGATCATGCTTTTCCCAGATATATGCCAAGAAGTGGGATTGCAGGGTCATTTATTAGCTGAAATAAGATCATTCCTTAACTCTATACACAAAAATAAACTCAAAAGTGGATTAATGATCTAAACGTGAGAACGGACACTATTAAACTCCTAGAGGAAAACATAGGCAGAAGACTTGCTGACATAAATCACGCAACATCTTTTTTGATTCATCTCTCAGAATAATGGAAATTAAAAATAAACAAATGGGACCTACTTAAACTCAAAAGCTTCTGCACAGCAAAGGGAACAATAAGCAAAATGAAAAGACAACCCACAGATGGGGAGAAAATATTTGCAAATGATGTGACTGATAAGGAATTAGTCTCCAAAATTTCTAAACAGCTTATGATGCTTAACAGCATCAAAACAAACAACGTACTCAAAAAATGGGCAGAAGACCTGAGCAGACATTTCTCCAAAGAGGCCATACAGATGACCAATAGGCACATGAAAAGATGTTCAACATTGCTAGTTACTAGAGAAATGCAAATCAAAACTATAATGAGATATCATCTCATACCCGTCAGAATGAATGATCAAAAAATCCACAAATGCTGGAGAGGATGTGGAGAGAAGGGAATCCCTCTACAGTGTTGGTAGGAATGTAAATTGGTCCAGTCACTATGGAGAACAGTGTGGAGGATCCTTAAAAACAGACATGATTGTTATTCTCCAGGACTTACATGTTAGCAGAGAAAGGCATTCAGTCATCTATATTAAAAGTGAACTGAAAATATCACAGGGAGTAGTGGGGTCTGCAGGAGGGAGTGGCCATTCCTATCTGGGGAAGTCAAGACAAGTCTCCTTAAAAGGATAAGCATTGACTTGCATCTTTACAGTTGGATGAAGTGCTGTTTCCTGGGGAGATGGGGCCACAGAGGGAAGCTTGAACACAATCACTGAAACATAACAGTGCCTTGGGAAACCACCGTCATTGTTCTTCTGTCACTAAGTTGTGTCAGAGTCTTTGCAACCCCAGAGACTGCAGCATGCCAGGCTTCCCCTGTCCTTTACTGTCTTCTGGAGTTTGCTCAGATTCATGTCCATTGAGCCAGGGATGCCATCCAATCATCTTATCCTGTTCTGCAGGGCTTGAGGGAGAAAAATAAAGACTAGAAAAGCAGGCAGAATCCATATTATGGAGGCCTTAGAGGTCTGGCTAAGAATTTTGATCTCTTCAAGGGATCTTCCCACAGTCAGCGTAGGCATCACAATTATAACAATCCTGGCACCTCCTCTTTAAGATGCTGCCTACTAGTCTTCCTTCTGGTTTTTCTCAGGATTTAATTTTCATCTCTCTTTCTATGTAATGCTGATTTTTACATGGTAGTCTTATGCTATCTTGGGAAAAGTCCCCCCCACCAATTTTATTTTTCTCCCTCCTGCTCTAGAAACAGCAAGAACATGAATTTTACACTCTTTTCCCACTTCAATCAGTAACTGAAGTTACAGGCTTTTCAGTTCAGCTCCTGTGTTTTTTGACACAGCTCTCACTATCTCTCTCTCTGAACAGAAGGTACAAGACAAACTGTAAGGAAAATGAAACGTAACTACATCAGAGTTCAGATGTCTTAAGGTGATGTATTAGGGTAGTTATCATAACAAAGGTGGTGTGTATGGTTAGTCCTAATGTTTTGTAAACTTTGACAAAGACAAGATTACTCCTCTTCTGAAAGGTGTCCTGTTACCCCATCCCTCACCAGAACGTTTTCCTTGTTTAAGGTGCTTTCCTTTTCCGGCTTGCCTGGTGGCAAGCAGGGTATTTGGTTTAGGGACATAGCAGAAGACGTGTTCCTGATCTCAAAACTTTTCCCCCTGCTGGCTCAGTGGTAACGAATCTGCCTGCAATACAGGAGACCTGGGTTAGATCTCTGGGTTAGGAAGATCCCCTGGAGGGAGGGCATGGCGAACCACTCCAATATTCCTGCCTGGAGAATCCCATGGACAGATGGGCACAAAGAATCAGACAAAACTGAGCAACTAATACACACACACACACACTCAACAGCATTATGACTGACTATCTAATCATAGTGTGACAAGGGCTATGAGGAGAATTAAAGGCTGCTATTAGAATGTTCAACCAGAAGAAATTTAATCAACAATATTGAGAAAGGGTTCCCCTAAGAGATAACATTTTAATATATAAGCAATCTGTGGATAATCATCTCACAGCTGTTACATGATGATGCTCTGATAAATCCTATCATACTCTTTCATTTTTTACATTTATAACATTAGCTCCCAACCATTGCTGATCTGTAAATATTACTTTTTTCTTAGTTAAATGTTTACTGTTCATTATCAACAGTATATTAGCAAATTTGCACCATATTGAAGCTACATGTTCATGTACAATTAGTACATCGTATATTTTATTGGAGCGTAATTGCTTTAAGATGTGTTGGTTTCTGCTTCACAACGAAGTGAGTCTGCTATACGTATATGTATATCCCCCACCTTAACTCCCTCCCACCCACTCCCCATTCCACCCCTCTAGGTCATCACACCTTTTCATTCCCCTCAGCATGTCCGTATTTCCTTTCTCTATGTCTGCATCTCTATTCCTGCCCTGCCCTACAAATGAAATGGTGCATTTGTACCATTGTATATTTGCTGTGCTGTGCTTAGTTGCTCAGTCATGTCTGACTCTTTGTGACCTCATGGACTGTAGCCCACCAGGCTCCTCTGTCCATGGAATTCTCCAGGCAAGAATACTGGAGTAGGTTGCCATACCTTCCTCCAAGAGATCTTCCCAACCCAGGTCTCCAGCATTACAGACAGATTTTTTACTATCTGAGCCACCAGGGAAGACCCCTATTATATATATGTAGTATATATATATATACTAGTATATATATATGATATATATATATCATATGTGTCTTTCTCATTCTAACTTATTTTACTCTGTATGACAGACTCTACGTCCATCCACATCTCTACAAATTACCCAATTTCATTGCTTTTTTATGGCTAATAGGCCATTATATATGTGTACCACTGCTTCTTTTTCCATTCATTTGTTGATGGACATTTAGATTGCTTCCATGTCCCACTGTAAATAGTGCTGCAATGAACATTGGGGTACATGTGTCTTTTTGAAACAATATGGTTTTCTCAGGGTACAGGCCCAAGAAAGGGACTGTTGGATCATATAGTAGTTCTATAGGGAGTTTCTGTAATGGTAGTTCTATGGGGATTTTTAAGGAACCCCCATAGTGTTCTCCATAGTGGTTGTACCAATTTCCATTCCCAGAAACAATTTCTCCACACTCACCCCAGTATTTATTATTTGTAGATTTTTTTTGATGATGGTCATTCTAATCGGAGTGAGGTGATAACTCACTGTAGTTTTGATTTGCATTTCTCTAATAATTAGTGATGTTGAGCATCTTTTCATGTGTTTGTTGGCCATCTGTATATCTTCTTTGGAGAAATGTCTATTTACTATGGTTACTCTTAAGGGCTACTGCATGGTTAAGGGATTATGAAATGCTGAGTATACGTCCACATCATTCTTTTCTAAAGAGATGGAAAGCTGCTTTTCCAAGCCTAGGGATCATCATGGATAGGAAAATAAGGGTCATAGACCAAGGATTATCATCATCATAATAATAATAGTAGTAGTGGTTAGCATTCAGCATTTATTATGTGTAAGGAAGATCTCCTGGAGGAGGGCATGGCAAACCACTCTAGTATTCTAGTCCAGAGAATCCCATACACAGAGGAGCCTGGTGGGCTACAGTCCATGGGGTCACAAAGAGTCAGACAAGACTGACAACTAAATAACATCCTCCAAGGTTCCAATATATATTTCTAATTAAAACTTAAAATTTCACATATAAAATGATCTTGTGTGTGCTAAGTCACTTCAGTAGTATCCAATTCTGAAAACCTATGGATTGTAGCCTACCAGACTCGTCTATCCATGGTATTCTCTAGATGAGAATAGCGGAGTGGGTTGCAGTGCCCTCCTCCAAGGGATCTTCCTGACCCAGGGATCAACCTGAACCTCTTTTGTCTCCTGCATTGGCAGGCGTGTTCTTTACCTCTAGTGTATATACCTGGGTGATATATATATTTTTATCCTTAGTTTAAGGAAACCATAATAAGTACATAGTTTATTAACAACCTTTAGTAGAAACAAATATCCAGTAAATTGCACAAGTTACATATCATAGTTTTTAGTATAAGTTTGTAAATACTTTGCTGTTTTTTCTCAAAATTATACCTTTTACTTTTGTGCAGTTTTGTTTGCCATCTTACAAATCAATCTTTTTCAAAGTGGTTCTGTATTCCTAGTGTCCTCTTCATTTCTTGACATACTTCTGCAACAAGCATAAAATCACGGAGTGTTTTTTCACCACAAGATTACAGCAAAAAACGCAGCTTTTATAATTGTTAGTAAGATTTGAATGAACAATGAAACTACTACTTTTCCTTTACTAGTTTAGGACAATCTCAAAAAAGATGCAATGGACTAATTTTATAGCTGAAACAAAATCAGAACACAACATACCAATAGACACTTATTTTGAGGTTAAAAATAATATGTATATAGTAATGTAGAATTTATGTTTGAAACTATATTAAAGTAACATGATTCTTTTGAGTATCATAAGTACCAGCTTCCCTGAT
Organism: Madoqua kirkii; assembly: GCA_006408675.1. Classification (NCBI taxonomy): domain Eukaryota; kingdom Metazoa; phylum Chordata; class Mammalia; order Artiodactyla; family Bovidae; genus Madoqua; species Madoqua kirkii. Next base: position 12,986 of record SJYC01030571.1, read on the forward strand.
AGTTCAGTTGATAAAGAATCCACCTGCCAAGCAGGAGACCCCAGTTCAATTCCTGGGTCAGGAAGATCTGCTGGAGAAGGGATAGGCAACCCACTCCAGTATTCTTGGGCTTCCCTTGTGGCTTGGCTAGTAAGAATCTGCCTGCAATGCGGGAGACTGGGTTCAATCCTTGGGCTGAGAAGATCCCTTGGAGAAAGGAAAGGCTACTTGTTCCAGTATTCTGGCCTGGAGAAGTCTATAACAGTCCATGGGGTCACAAAAGTTGGACAAAACTGAGTGACTTTCACTTCACTTCAACACGATTCTATTAACTTCCACTAGTTATTTAAAATCAGCTGTTATATTGGTGGTAAAGTGATTTCTGGAAAAGTCAATACCTAACGAATGGAATATCTTTATTTACTTTCTTTATAGCCTTATATCTCATGATTTGCAGCTAGGCTGGAGTTGATAAGTATAGTACACTGTTAACTGAAGTTTACTGAATACAAAGATTAGAAATAAATGTAGGTGCTTTGTAAAAGCATTGCCTTTTGTTTTCCATTTCACATTTGCTTCAGAGTTGAAAAACAGCTACTAAAGTAAGGTTGTACACATAAATATTGGACTTCCCAGGTGGCACAGCGTTAAAAAATCCATCTGCCAATGCAGCAGACACAAAGGACGTGAGTTCAACTCCTGGGTCAGGAAGACCCCCTGGACAAGAAAAAGGCAACTCACTCCAATATACTTGCCTGAAGAATTCCATGGACAGGCTCCTGCCTGATGGGCTATAGTTCATGGGGCCACTGAGAGTCAGACATGACTGAGTACACATGTGTGTGCCCACGCACGCGCACGCATGTGCGTGCACACGCACACACACACACACACATCACTGATTCATCAGCTGGTACATCTGAAGAAAATTCAAGATTCTTTTATCTACTGGGAGCTCAGATTGGACTACGGTTTGTTTTCACTATGTTAGCAAAACCAATAGGATATGCATAGAGCATTACCTGAGGCAATGTTCCTTTCACATTTTCCTGTGAGCCTTTAGATAGCCAGTGTTTTAACTGTGCATCAGTTTATCTTGTGTCTTTTCTTTTTCCCATCTCTGTGTGTTTTTATAAACCTCCTGCAGACAGCCTTGAATCTAGTGAAATTTGAACTTATGTTTTTTGCAGATTGCACTAATGTACCTTAGTAATGGTATAATTGATTTCTGTTTAGTTTCACATCTCCATACTATTCTCCATAAACACTGTATCCAATTTCCATTCCCACCATCAGTGTAGGAGAGTTTCCTTTTCTCCACACCCTCTCCAGCATTTATTGTTTGTAGATTGATGATGGGTGTGAGGAGACAGTGCACTGCAGTATTGATTTGCGTTTCTCTAATAGTGATGTTGAGCACCTCTTCATATGCGTCTTGGCCATCTGCGTGTCTTCTTCAGAGGAATGTCTCTCTAGGTCTTCTGCCCAATTTTTATTGTGTTGTTTACTTTTGACATTGAATTGCATGAGTTGTTTTTGTGTTTTGGAGATTATGGACACCAAGGGGGAAAAGACAGGGTGGAATGAATTGGGACATTGGGACTGACACATATAATCCCCATATTTTTGATATTATGTATAAAATAGATATTTAATAAGAACCTACAAATAGCACAGGGAATCTATTCAATGCTATGTGGTGACCTAAATGGGAGGGAAATCCCAAAAAAGTGGGGATATATGGAAACGTATAGCTGATTCACTTTGCTGTACAGCAGAACCTAACACAATATTCTAAAGCAACTACACTCCAGTAAAACTTTAAAAAATAAAAATAAAGCTTGGAGAAGTATGCATGTACTCCTAGGGACCTGCAGGTGACATAGTGTCACTTGTACCGTGTTCTGTTGACCAAAGCGCGTCCACAGGGGCGTGGGGAAATCACCCTTACCCCTCCTTGTATCCATGGCTTTCAAATGTGAATTTGGAAAAAGAATCGATGCCATCTTGGAAGCCAGTCTTTCACAACCATATTATACTTTCTGAACACTATTTAAGAAACAACAGTCTTTTATGTTTTCTAATACTGGGATCCAAGATAAATTGCTGAACTCCATGTTCCTGTGTTTTCACCAACTATCAGTGAAACACTCTTCCAAAGTGCTATTGTTTTAAACACTGCTGGGAATTCTGAGTGATTGAAAATGAAGAGGCATCTAGTTGGGCTATGTTTTGTTTGTCTACCCTGGTGGCTCAGATGCTAAAGAATCTGCCTGCACTGAGGGAGACCTGGGTTCAGTTCCTAGGTTGGAAAGATCCCCTGCAGAAGGGAATGGCAACCCACTCCAGTATTCTGGCCTAGAGAATTCTATAGACAAAGGAGCTTGGCAGGCTACAGTCCAAGGGGTCACAATGAGTCAGATATGACTCAGCAACTAATACTTTCACTTTTACTTTCACATCAGAAAGTATTAAGTATTTTTTTCAAACATTTACTTTGTGAATAGTATTATTATATCATCTTTTTAAGTACTTTTGATTAATTTTTTTAGTTTATGCTATTATTTAACTGTGCTAGATCTTTGTTGCTGCTGAAGGGCTTTCTTTTAGTTGTGGCGATTGGGGTCTTCTCTCTATAGTTATGTGCACAGACTTCTTGTGCTGGCTTCCCTTGTTGTGGGACACACGCTGTGTTTTATTAAGCCATCTGTGTGCAAAAAAGCAACACCATATCAGTCTCCTGCTGATGGGAGAGAAGACCCAGTGGACATTTCTGGCAAAGACAAGGCTGCTCATCATTTTAGAAAGTACTTATGAAATGACTTTCTTCGTCTGAGACTTCAGCCTCAGAATGGCAGGGAATTTATAGGGCAGCCTGTAAATTCTGTAAACTCTGCTGGTCAGTACTATTCACCTCTGACCCTCTCCTGACAAAGGACCCTCTTGGAGATGGGAGGGGAGTGGTCTCGAGACGATGAAAGGAAAATACTATACAGACTAGGCTTATTTAATTGAGAGGCACATGTTGAAAAGAGATAGAAAATATGCGTGGATCCAAAAGGAGACAATGTTGGAAGTCAGAGAGATTTGCTGCCTTAACAAACACTGCCACAGTGTTAGAGTAAAGAGATGTTTGTATTTCAGCCCATATGCACCCTGAAATAGTGACAGTCACAAACAAGTTGCTCCTATTTTAAAGCACATATTGAAAATAATTGGTGACTCTCTGCTTGCCTATGTTTAAATTGCTTATCATTCTTTCTTTTCCATATTCTTTTTTCACAATAAGAAAAAGCAATCCTTGATTTTAAATTTCACTGGAGGACAATAAATGGCAGGTGTTTGACCCCAAGCTACCTGGGCACCTGCTGGAGAATGAAAAGAGCTGGCTTGACAATCACTGTCAGGCTTTTCAAAGCCTACCTTCAAGACACGTAGCACAGCTGTAAAATGCTAGAGAAAGGTGCCTGCTTTTCAAAACTGGCAGACAGTCGTGAGGACAAGAAAGATTGCTTCTCTATTTAAAGCACTGAGAAGCCGTGCAGCACCACAGAGGTCCAGGCATGGCACGTGCCCAGCACACACGCAGGAGAACTACCATTTATTCAACATTCACTAGGTGATGGGCAGTATGCTATGCTGGGCACGGTCACTCAGTCGTGTCTGACTCTTTGCGACCCCATGAACTGTAGCCTGCCAGGCTCCTCTGTCCTTGGAATTTTCCAGGCAAGAATACTGGAGTGGGTTGCCATTCCCTTCTCCAGGGGATATTCTCCACGGAGAAACTGAACCTGCATCTCCTACATTGGCAGGCAGATTCTTTACTAATGAGCCACCAGGGAAACCCTTAAATGGAAATATGCTAAATATGCCTAATTGCATCCTCATGCTAACCTTGCAAGAGAGGGGGCATCACTGTCCTCATATCCCAGAAGAGGAAAATTCAGCCCAGAGATTCAGTGATGCTTGTACTCAAAACCAGGTGGCTCAGTGGTGAAGATCCGCATGCCAGTGCAGGAGACAAAGGAGGTGGGTTCAATCCCTGGGTCGGGCAGATCCCCTGGAGCATGGCACAGCAACCCACTCCAGTATTCAGAGAAGGATACAGTATTCAGAGTATACAGTATTCAGAGAAGTACTCAGTATCCGGTATATGGAGGCAGCCCGAAAGGCTACATGAGGTCGCAAAGAATCAGACACAACTGAAGTGACATAGTTGAAGGTTGTTGCTAATCTGTGAAAGATGCTCAAATTCTTGGCCTCCAGAGGAGAGGAATTCAATCTGGGGCCAGTGATGAGGCTTGATCGCTCAGAACTTTGTATAATAAAGTTTTATTAAAATACAAAAGAGATCGAGAAAGCTTCTGACAAAAGCATCAGAAGAGGGCAGAAAGAGTGCCCCCCTCCTAGTCTTTAGCCAGATGTTATAGAGCTGCTGCTGCTAAGTCGCTTCAGTCGTGTCCAACTCTGTGTGACCCCATAGACAGCAGCCCACCAGGCTCCCTCGTCCCTGGGATTCTCCAGGCAAGAACACTGAAGTGAGCTGCAATTTCCTTCTCCAATGAATGAAAGTGAAAAGTGAAAGAGAAGTCGCTCAGTTGTGTCTGACTCTTTGCGACCCCATGGACGCATCAGGAGCCCCAGCAGGCTCCTCCATCCATGGGATTTTCCAGGCAAGAGTACTGGAGTGGGGTGCCATAGAGCTACTAGCAGGCTGCTAATTGGAGAAAGGAAATGTCTCAAAACTCAGAGACTGGCACCAGGCCCTTCATCCACAACATGCATTTTGAGATAACATTGGCACCAGGTGAGTTGTCCTGGGCCATAAAATGATTGACATGAATCTTGAGAAAAGGCACGTTTCCAAGGCAAAGATATAGTCTCATTAATATAGCTTAAGAGAATATTTGCATGAGTAAAACATACTGGCTTGTCAAGTTGGTTCTGAGTCTTAGGCAAAACTGACTTGAAGACCTAGTCTAAGGTAAATACATAGTTCATTAACATGGCTTAAGACAATCATTTCCATAAGCAAAACCGCAATGGTTAGCTGAAGGTTTGAGAAAAGTGGAGCTACCTGTCATCATGGCAATACAGAATTTAAAGAGATACCTCCTTTTAAATTTATATAGAGAAGAGGGGGAAATCTAACACTTGTTTCCTCCTGCCACTTAAGAGAGAGATACAAATGTCTGACACTTGCCTCCTATTTCCTCCATTTGGAGACCCCTGGCCTTCTTGCCAGTTACCCTCTCATTCCCTGCTTTTCTTTTAGGAGAATTATGTTGCCTAGGGAAAGGGGCATCACTCTCATTCTGTAACTGCTTCTAAGCTGATACAGAGCATTGAATTGGTCAGGCAACATATCCTCCTAACCCTCATATTGAGGGTCTCTGATCCAGGGCCCCCAAGTAGTGTTATGCCCAAGTCTCGAAATCTCCCAGTGACCACCAGGGAGCTGATATCCGATGCAAAAGCAAGAGAGTTTTTATTAACAAGCTCGAGCTGGGGCTCCCACCAAAACCAACACAGTGGCTATAGGGAGGAGACCCGGGTTTTGGATTACATTGTTTATATAGGGAGTATACATGGAAAAAAAGGATTTCTAGGTAGGGGAACATCTGACTGGTCACTTTCTTTCGAAGGGTTGTGTGTTGATTCTTGATTGGTCCCTATTGTCTAGGTAGACCACAAGTTCCTGAGCATTAAGTCAGGAGATTTTGGTCTGGGGTCCGATTGGCTTGTGGGCAGTGGGGTGAGATCAGGGGATTTCCAAAGGCTCTTGGATTTCCAAAGGCTCTTTTCCCGGAACCTTACAAAATGGAGTAGCTTAGATTCTTCAGTAGTAGAGGAAACTGTTGCAGTCGCAGGAGTTTGAGCAACGAATTGTAAAGCCTTCATGCAACTAGAAACAAATTCAGTTACACAGTTACAGATTCAGGGAGCAAACAGCAGAAACAGAACAATCAGCAAAGTTAAAAGTCACATTATGTCCATAGTTAAGGTACAAGTGTTGCACCAGTCCATTTTAGGACTGTTAGATGTCATCAGATTAAGAAGAGGCATCACTTATGATTGGTATTGTCAAAGGTATTCGCAGACTTGGAGAAAGTCTTTTCCTTGAAGTGGAGATGTCCACGGTGGGAAGCCTTCCACTGATGAAGAGGGGAGTGCTCCACAGACCCAGCAGTTAGATAAATTGTGGAATGCAATGTAGGAGTGATACCAGGACAGGAAGGCATTGTCTTGAGGATCAAATGGCAGACTCAGGATTTTTGGACTCAACACAAGCAGACTCACATCGATTATCAGGCCCATCTGAAAGTACAAAGTCAGAGCACAGAAAGCAAAGACATAAAATGATGTCACTAAGTTCTGGTCAGGGTGCCACCTCTTAACTCGAGTGTGATGTACCCACGAATCAATTCCTGGCACTTTGACAGCTGTGGGAGAGGAACGAATAACCTGGTAAAGGCTTTCCCAGAGAGATTAGCCCCCAGATCCCAATGTCTTTATCAGGACCTCAGTTCCTGGCTCAAATAGAGGCTTGCTTGACTCAGAGGCTGGGTCAAGGGTCACCTCCCAGAGTTCCATTAATGTACCTTTCAAAAAGTTGAAAGTTGAGTTACATAATTAGTTAATTCCAAGGCTTCAGGGTCTATAACAATGTCTGTGTGTAAGAAAGCCCTATAAAAACATTCAAAGGGGGACAATCCCTCCTTTCTGGGGCAGTTTGAGCCTTCATTAAAGCTATGGGTAGAACTTTAATCCAACTGTCCTGCATCTCTTGAATTAATGTGTGCAGATGTCTTTTGATAATGTCATTAGCTTGAGGTCTCCAGGAACAGTGTAAGTGATGTTCTATTCCTAAAGCTTTTTACACCCACTGAGTTACAGCAGCTTTAAATTGAACCCATTGTCACTCTGAAGGCTCCATGGCAGCCCAAACCTGGGGATAATTTCATGGATTAAAATTCTTTTAAACCCCTTAGCCTGTTCACTATGATAGGGAAAAGCCTCAATCCATTCAGTAAAAGTATCCACCCAAACTTATAAACAAGAATACCCATTAGCTTTTGGCATATGAATAAAATCAATTTCCCAGTCCTCTCCAGGATATTTTCCACTTCATTGTAATACAGATTTTGGTGACTTTTCAGTCTTTCGGTTATTTTTCTGACAAACCTCACATCTTGTGATAATGTTCTTCAAAGTTTTCATTACATTTTTACCTTCAAACAAGTGAGACGCCATCTGGTAAGTACTCTCAACACCTAAATGAAAACTCTGGTGTAAACACTTAATAATTTTCCATTAAGCATTTTCAGGAATCGTCCATTCTCGGACTATAACCATCGTTTTTCACTCATCTTTGTTCCTCTTTTCTCATATCTTTCTAATTTTTCCTCAGTTATATTGTGGTTTTTCCTGTTCCACAGGACCTGTCCAGATCAAAGGCGTCTGCAGTGAAGGGGTTTCCTAAAGCACTGCTTTTCTGGCTTGACAGTAAGCCAGTTGATTACCTTCAGCTACTTTACTCCCATCCCTGCTGTGCCCTTTGAAACGCATAATAGCTATTTCTTTAGGACAATGTATAGCAGTTAAAAGTCCCCCAGTCTCTCTGAAATGCTTAATAGGTTCTCCAGTTGCCATTTTAAACTGTCTTTCTTTCCATATTGCAGCACAAGCTTGTAAAGTCAAATAAGCATAGTTAGGATCAGTGTAGATATTTACTTGCTGCTCTTTGCTTCACTCTAGAGCTCGGGTCAGAGCTACGAGTTCTGCTAGCTGAGCACCTGTTCACTGGGGGAGAGATTTTGCTTCTAAAACCTATTCAGCCACCACCACAGCATAACCTGCTTTATGCTTCCCATCTCAAACAAAAGAACTGCCATCTGTAAATATTTCCATGTCAGTATTGTCTAATGGGGTATCCATCAGATCTTCCCAAGCTGCATAGTTTAAAGTTTTAAATTGGAAACGATTGTGATCAGGTGTTTTATTTTCCTTCTCAGTAAGGAAAGTGGCAGGATTTAAGTTTCCACAAACTTTAAGTTTGGTTGTTGGTCCTTTTAACAACAGTGACTGATATTTAAGAAGCCTACTGTCTGTCATCCAAATATTAACGTTTAAGATTCCACTCCTATAGGCTGCTGGAGAGGCCCTCGAGGTTATGTCAAAACTCCCAAGGCCATACGTTTTCTTTCAGTGACAAATTAAATTCTGACCCTGTGGGCACGCTCAAAGCAGGAGCTTGCAGGAGGACAGTCTGAAGAGACTTAAAAGCCTTTTGAGTATCTGGAGACCAAACTAGCTTGTCAGTTTAGGCCTGTTGAATCTCAGTTATAAGTTTATATAAAGGCTGGGCAAGTTCCCCATAACCCAGAATCCAAATGCGGCAGTAGCCTGTGATTCCAAAACATCCTCTCAATCGTCTTCAAACCATAGGTAGAGGATGATTTAATAGGTTTAATTCTAGAAAGCAAACTGAACAATATTTGGCTCGTTCAGGAATTTCAGACAGTAAAGTACAAGGATTAACACCACAGGGTGTAAAGGAACTACCTCCTCATTTATTATATGTAAATCTTACTAGTCTCCAGTTACCATTTGATTTCTTTATACCCAAAATATGAGTGTTGCATGGACTGTTACAGGGAATATCCCCTGCTCTTTTGAATTCACAGTGATGGGTTTCAACCCTTCCTTAATCTCAGGTTTCAGAGGATACTGTTTTTCATGTGGAAATACATGTGGGTCTTTGAGCTTAACAACTACAGGAGTAGCATGTTGTGCTCGACCCACAAATTTTTCCATCAGCCCACACTCTAGGATTTACATTTTGTTCAATTAAAGGGAGATAAAGAAAGGACTCCATATTCATGAAAACAGAGGCACAGACCTTGCTCAGTATATCCCTCCCCAAAATTGGTAAGGGAGACTCTGGCACAATCAGAAGCTCGTGTGAAAATAGCACAGAGTCCTAGTTGTAACTTAGAGGATGACTGAAATAATAACATTTGGCTCATCCAGACAGTCACATTATGGAAGCAGACTAGGAAGAAAGTGGGCCAGGGGCTTCAGTAAGCACAGAGTAAGCTGCCCCAGTGTCCAAAAGGAAATCGACGGATTGCCACAACACCCACCCCACAACAGTTATTAATGCTTGGGGTTCCTCAGATGAATTAGGATGGGAGCTTGTGTGGGGACCCCTGGGCACCGTCAGTCCTGATTGTCTTGAGAGTCCAGCCCCTGAAACCTGCACCTCTGGGAGCAGTCTCTCCTCCAGTGTGGTCCCTTGCAGACAAGACACAGAGCTGGGGTGGCTTAGATGCCTGAGGGCAACCCCGCTTGAGGTGCCCCTCCTTTCCATGGTAATAGCAGGCCCATCTCTTTTCACCTGGGTCCCTCTGGGCATTTTTCTCAGGCTGTTTAAGAGCAATTCTGACAGCCATTACAACGGCTTCTGCCTGTTCATTGTCTTTCTTTCCCTCATACTGTCTCCCATAATAGACTGTCTGAGCCAGTTGCAACGGATTATCCAAAGTCTGATTTGGTCCATACGCCTGTTTTAACAGCTTACAGTGGATATCTGGAGCCAACTGAGTGAGAAATGTATCTTTTAACATCACTCTTCCCTCTTCACTTTCGGGATCAATCTCAGTGAATCTGCAAAGGGCTTCTCTTAGTCTGTCTAGGAATTTACCAGGAGTTTCCTTCTCTTCCTGTTCGATGTTTACCAATTTGGCATAGTTTAAAGTCTTAGCACATGTTTGCCTGAGTCCTTCAAGAATACATCTGACAAAATGACTCTGATCCCATCTTCCCTTTAGCTGTGTTATAGTCCTAATTTGGTTCTATAGTTGGGACCGCCTGATTCCCAGTGGGGAGGGTGGCTATCTCATCCTCTCTCTTCCCTACTGATTCATTACCAAGCCATTCATCTCCATAGGCAACCACTTTCCCCCAAACTCGAGTTCTCCAGTCAGGAGTTAGCATTTGTCCCAGGACATACATCTCTCCAAGAAAGGTCATAAAGTAAAGTTAGTCCCATAAAGGCTCCTATATATATATAATCTTGACCACAATTGGGACTGTTTGAAATTCTGCTGAGACTTAGGCAACCCTTCCTGAGGGAGTTCCCTGACTTTTAGTTTGCTCAGTTTGGAGCCCCAGGTACAGGGCCAAAGTAGGAGGACAGTGGGGAGCTGAAGATTTCACATCCAAATCTTAGGACATTAAGTCTAGCGTGTCTCACAGAGAGAGAAACGGCAACACATATGCTACTTCTACCCATTTCCCTTGTTTTCTACAGAACTGGTCAAATTGTAAAACAGTATTATAATTAAGAGACCCTCCAACTGGCCACCATTTGCCGTCCTCCAATGGATACTGTGGCCATGCTGGATCACAGAGGAAGATCAGACATGTCTTCTTTAAGCTCTGGGGATCAAATCTATCCCAGTTTTTCAGGATACAGTTCAAAAGAGTGAGGCTGGATTTGTTAGCTCCCAGCTGTAAGAGAGAAAAAAAAAGTGACCAGTGCCCTCTTTCTACCAGAGACGTCCTTCCCTGCTCTAGATGGGGGTGTAGACAGACATTATGCCAAAGCTTTCCTTCCCTGGTCGGACTTTGTCTGTCCCTTACTGACAGACACCATACTCGTCCCTCCCAGCTCTGCCACCGAGGCCGGGGGGAGATGCCCCAGGGGGAGGCCTGACGGCATCCCAGACCGATGTCCAGTTCCTCGCCATTAAAACCTTGCTTGCCTCTGATGCCACCTGGGATGCAATCAGAGTAACCTTCCAGAATGCCTTCTAAGACTGCTGGGGGAAACATCCATCTCCCTGAGTACATTCCTGACCACAATAAGACCAGTACAAACATAAAACTAAGATGTTCCTTCCGAGTGTCACCTCACCAGTATCAGAGACAGTGAAAGAGATGGTGAAGGGCTGGCGCGTGTGGAAAAAGTGATTTTTGTCCTCGAGTTATTAGGGCCAGTCCTTCCAGTTTATTCTCACAGATTCCACAGAAAGAATATCTAAGGAGTTGGGACAAAAGCCATTGGAGAGCCTCCTCTGGTCCACTAAGAGCTAGAATTACCAAAGGGAGAAACCCACTGTACTTCCTATCTGAGTAACCTTTAACCTGAGAGATGCTCTTGGATCTAGAGCTCCATCTAGCTGCCAAACTTTCGACTCCTAGGGAGGTTAGGCACTTCCTGACTACCAATCCAAGTTTGGGACCTAAGTAACAGTACACAGTAACAGCATAGATCACAAAGTCCCTTGAAAGTCTATAATCTGACAGATTAGGTTAGTAGTTCTAATTCCCAAGAAGTTATGAAATGGTAGAGAGACAGGAAAGTTCGACCAAGAAAGGAGAGATCGCGCCACACGCTTTGTCCATCTCTGGCTGCTCCCTTCGCAGGGAGGTTGGGTGTCTCTTGGCCTTGGCAGGTCAGCATAATTCCCCGACAGGTTTCTGCCATAAGCCATATGAGGTCACCATGGAACCACAGAGCAGGGCTCCTGACTTGTTTCACACAGGTCATGTCATTCATTCACAGAAGCACACAATAGAGTTAGTAAAGTACAGCAGAAAATATGCTTGCTAGGATAACAAAGAACTAGAGGCTCCAAGCATCCTTGCCTTGTCCTGAAGAATCCCAGATGAGCCCCCCAAGATGAAAGGTTGTTGCTGAATCACGAAAGACGCTGGGATTCTTGGCCTCCAGAGGAGAGGACAAGGCTTGATCACTCAGAACTTTTGTGTTATAAAGTTTTATTAAAATATAAAAGAGATAGAGAAGGCTTCTGACATAAGCATCAGAAGTGGGCAGAAAGAGTGCCCCCCTGCTAGTCTTTAGCCAGATGTTATAGAGCTACTAGCAGTCTGCTAATTGGAGTAAGGAAATGTCTCAAAACTCAGAGACTGGCACCAGGCCCTTCAGCCACAACATGCATTTTGAGATAACACTGGCACCAGGTGAGTTGTCCTGGGCCATAAAACGATTGACATGAATCTTGAAAGAAAGCATGTTTCTAAGCAAAGACAGTCTCACTAACATAGCTTAAGAGAATATTTGCATGAGTAAAACATACCGGTTTGTCAAGTTGGTTCTGAGACTTAGGTGGAACTGACTTGAAGACAGTCTAGTGTAAATACGTAATTCATTAACATTGCTTGCAACAATCATGTCCATAAAAAAAGTGAAATGGTTAAGTAAGTTTAGGTGGAGCTAAGTGTCATCATGGCAACACAGAATTTTAAGAGAAACCTCCTTTTAAATTTATATAGAGAAGGGGAAAAAAATCTAACACTTGTTTTCTCCTGCCACTTAAGAGAGAGATACAAATGTCTGACACTTGCAGCCTATTTCCTCCATTTGGAGACCCCTGGCCTTCCTGCCTGTTACCCTCCCAATAGCACACACACAGGTACTCAAACCAGACTCCAGAGCTCACCCATAGCTAGTGTGTACTTGTTGTTTAGTCACTCATTCATGTCTGTTTGAAATCCCGTGGACTGTAGTCCATCAGACTTCTCTCCATGGAATTCCCTAAGCAAGAATACTGGAGTGGGTTGCTTGCCTTTCCCCAGAGGATATTTCCTACCCCAGGGTCAAACCTGCATTGGCAGGCAGTCTTTACCCATCAGCCACCAGGGAAGCCCATACTGGAGCATAGTTGGTTTACATTGTTGTGTTAGTTTCTTCAGTGCAGCAACATGAATCAGCTATACATACTCATACATCCCGCCTTTTGGATTTTCTTCCCATTTAGGTCACCACAGAGCACCAAATAGGGTTCCCGGAACTATTTTATTGAAATTCAAATGGAGGTTTTAATCTGTGCTACAAAGCAGTAGCCTTAGAAAAGATAACCTTTCTGCTGTCTCCTAGAGATTTAATTTCTTCTTACTTGGTCTGTTCATGTTGTAATATTTTCCCTGCAAAGTTATGCAGACTTTATTAATGCCACTGTAATTAAAATGTTCCCCCACGTCACATGACTTTCTCTTTAAATATTTTATCTCCCCTTGTGTGTTTCTACAGTTCTTTTCAGTAATGGTTCTCTCTTTTCCTTTTTGTTCTTTATGACAGATCTTTATCTAAAAACCGTGTGAATATCTGCAAATTATACCTTAGAGTCACAGTTGAATGCCTCTGATGTCTAAACCATTTCTCTTCTCTATTATCTCAAATATAGAAATGCTAAAAATTTAACTAACAGTGATTCAAAAAGAATTAACTTGATATATCAAGATGAAGTTTTGTTTACCATGCTCAGAATCCAAGTATTTTAAAGAGTTTTATTATGGTACGTCTTTAAGTGCATTCCTGCTGATTTCAGAAGTGATGAAAATTGCCTAATTTTCACTTGGCTCACTTAATTTCCACGTCACTCATTTACTTAGTCAAAAACCCTAATTTTTCTTCTTCCATCTTCCTTATACCCCACAATATACAGTCATAGTCCTAGGGAAATGGACAAGGAGAGGTGAAAAAATTCAGGGCTGGTCCATCTACCTTTTTAGTAGGCTTTAAATGTTCAAAGGTATAGGTCATGAAATACGCATTCTAATTTGCATCAGTTGTGTCCGACTCTTCGCAACTCCATGGACAGTAACCTGCCAGGCTCTTCTATCCATGGGATTTTCCAGGCAAGAATGCTGGAGTGGGTTGCCATGATCTTTCCCAGTGAATCTTTTCAATCCCAGGAAGGCCTTGGCTCCCAGGAGCTGGAAGAGACTGGGAAGGTTCCTGTCCAACACCTTGGGTTTAGACTTCTAGACTTCAGAACTGAGAGATAATATATTTCTGTGGTTTTACAACTAATTCTTCTTCTGCTATCTCTTATTGATGAAAACTTATCAATAGTTCATTTGGGGAAGAAATGGAAAATTTGCTCAGGCCAAATTTGAGGATTAAAACCCAAGAACAGCAAAACAGAAAGCTCCAAGAACTATGCCTCCTGTTAGAAGTCAAAGCACAGTTATATAAACTTTTTGAGACACAGGGCTGTACATTCAATGATGTATTATTGACAGTTTACATAATCCAGATCTAAGCACCACGTGACATCTTAAGGGATCAGGAAGGAATGCTATCTTTAGGGAGCTGTCTTGCTGATGCTAGAATGCTGCTCTTTATGGCTGAGCAGGTGTTTCTGCCAATGGGAGAGGCTTGGTTGATGCATAATGTAGATGCTTGATCCACAGTAGAGGGGAGAGAGAGAAACAAAAGGCAGAGAAGAATTTTTTTCTGTTTAAATGTTTCTTGTCTTGCCATAAAATGTTAACTTTATTTCACACTTTTCAAAGTACTGCTATCTCACCACCCCCCTGAAACTTCTCCATCAAGACCACAGTGACCTCCATGGTACTCAAGCCAATTTGTTGTCATTGTTCAGTCACATACTCCTGGAACTGTCACTCAGATCTCACTCACTCAACAAAGTCTCCTCTGGCCGCTCTGCTGCATTTAGGAGCTGCCTCAATAGCCATAACCCTCAACCCTTGATTTCCCGCCTTGTGCTTCATTTTTGATATAGCTATAATGTACTCCACAATTTCATCAGGTGGTAGGTTCTATCCCCACCCCCACTATTTTTGTATACTAAAATGTAAGCTCTTTGGGACTTCCCTGGTGATCCAGTGGTTAAGACCCCTCACATTCACTGCAAGGGGTATGGTTTTGATCCCTGGTCAGGGAACAAAGATCCCACATGCCAAGCATCCAATAATAATAATGATAAAAATAAAATAAAAGCTCTTCAAGGACAATATTTCCAGACTGTTTTGCCGTTGATATTATCTGCCTTATGCCAAGATCCTTCAGTTCAGTTCAGTTGCTCAGTCGTGTCCAACTCTTTGCAGTCCCATGGACTGCAGCACGCCAGGCCTCCCTGTCCATCACCAGCTCCCAGAGTTTATTCAAACTCTTGTCCATCGAGTCAGTGATGCCATCCAGCCATCTCATCCTATGTCGTCCCCTTCTCCTCCTGCCCTCATCAGCATCTTTTCAAATCAGTCAGTTCTTTGCATCAGGTGACCAAAGTACTGGAGTTTCAGCTTCAGCATCAGTCCTTCCAAAGAATATTCAGGACTGATTTCCTTCAGGATGGAATTGTTGGATCTCCTTGCAATCCAAAGGACTCTTAAGAGTCTTCTCCAACACCACAGTTCAAAAGCATCAATTCTTCAGCACTCAGCCTTCTTTATAGTACAACTGTCACATCCACACATGATTACTGGAAAACCCATAGCTTTGACTAGATGAACCTTTGTTGGAAAAGTAATGTCTCTGCTTTTTAATATGCTGTCTATGTTGGTCATAACTTTTCTTCCCAGTAGCAAACATCTTTTAAATTTCATGGCCAAGATCCTGGCATACAGTAAATGTACAGAATGAACTAAAATCAGTTATATCTACATTACTGGACATTAATTCTGATGTTGAGACTTTTGTTATTTTGTTGTTGGCTTCAGATATAGGAGTAAAAAGTCAGATAGGGAATATTGGAATTTCCACAACACTTTATACTTAACAGTATTTCTATATCACCTGGATGAAAATAATTATTAGAAAAAGATTGTGGCAATTGTGGACTTTTTTCATAGAGCATTCTTGTTTTATATTGTTCACTGAATTCTTATGAAATGAATGAATTTTTCTCCCTTAGGTCATTGGTCTATCATTATATCAAAAATTAAAACATAGCTATTCTGTTTTTGGCACTGTATCTCGTGCACTGCATTGCATTGTCTAACTCAAAACCATTTTACATCCACATAGTGCTGATTGCTTCAACCAAATGAACTTCCAAAAATTTCATCTGAATAATTTGGGGAAAAAATGGTAATAATTGTTCAACCAAGCTTACACCATAACTGGATGGCTGTGCCTCCAACTGGTAAAGAAAAATTGTATGAGCTGCCGAGCGTAATCTTATTTATTGATTGCCTTCATTCTGGAGTCAGTGAAGGGCAAAAAAAAAAAAAAGAAATGGTTAAATGAAAGCAATGAAATGTTGTGATTTATTAATAGAAAGGCTGTGTCACATCCATCTGCACATTTACAAAATTGCTTATTTGTCTTTAATGTATTTTCAGACAGTGTTTTCATTTTAGGAACCAAGATGATGACCAAGGCACTTTCCAATCATGGTCATCTCCTCTTCAAGGTAAATTGTAGAGCTGCCGAGCGTAATCTTATTTATTGATTGCCTTCATTCTGGAGTCAGTGAAGGGCCAAAAAAAAAAAAAAAAAAGAAATGGTTAAATGAAAGCAATGAAATGTTGTGATTTATTAATAGAAAGGCTGTGTCACATCCATCTGCACATTTACAAAATTGCTTATTTGTCTTTAATGTATTTTCAGACAGTGTTTTCATTTTAGGAACCAAGATGATGACCAAGGCACTTTCCAATCATGGTCATCTCCTCTTCAAGGAAAAAAATAGAAACCTTTCAGTTATATATGATGGCTCATGGTAAATTACTTAAGATGTGTTCAGATAACTGGACGTATCTCATGATTCCCTTCAATCTTTATCCTCAGGGGTTTTGATTTCTCAGGGAGAGTGATTCAGACAGATACAGGCTTGGCAGCAAAAAAATAAAAAGAAAAAAAATCAGATTGCAGTTGATAGGTGCAGTATTGGGCATCCAAAAAGGTAATCAGGCAGGAATTTTCCCAGGTTATAAAGTATGGTGTGTGAATTTGCTTTTTCCACATTTTCAAGGTAGAGACAGGAATACATTTGTATATTCTCCTTAGCAAATTGGTTCATGGGAATTTGCCTGAATTTCACTGAACCCTGGACTTAGAATTTCAGATTAGATAGAAGTTTATTGTTGTTATTGTTGTTTTTTAATTCCTTTGAGATTGGGTTTTATTTTTTACTTAGCATAAGGCCCTTGGGTCTTTCCTGGTAGCTTAGAAGGTAAAGAATCTGCCTGCAATGCAGGAGACCTGGATTCAATCCTTGGGTCAGGAAAATTCCCTGGAGAAGGGAATGACTATCCACTGCAGTATTCCTGCCTGGAGAATTACATGGACAGAGGAGCCTGGTGGGCTATAATCCATGGAGTTGTAAAGAGTCAGACACTTCTATGTGCTGTGTGGATAACAGTTTCAATTTTTTCATAATGCTCTGCAATGCAGGAGACCCTGGTTTGCTTTCTGGGTTGGGAAGATCCACTGGAGAAGGAATAGGCTACCCACTCCAGTATTCTTGGGCTTCCCTTGTTGCTCAGCTGGTTAAGAATCCTCCTGCAATGCAGGAGACCTGAGTTCCATCCCTGGGTTGGGAAGATTCCCCTGGAGAAGGGAAAGGCTACCCACTCCAGTATTCTGGCCTGGAAGTCACAAAGAGTCCGGCACTACTGAGCGACTTTCACTTTCACTTTTAAAGCCACTTGCTCCAATTTTCATCTCAGTTGCAAATTCTGCCCTTCATTGTTCTTTTTAATTCTTTGGTTGCTTTTCTTGGATATAAAATTTTGCTTCATGTCTTTCTTGGACATAAATTTTTTGCTGTACTTCACATTGTGCAAGTATAAATTAATCCAATTACGTCTCAATCCAGCCACACAAAGCAAAGTCAGTGTTCACCAGTCTCCTCTGGAGGCTTCTCTTTAAAATATCCAGAGAATATCCCCTTCCCCACATCAGTGTCTTTATTCCTGTGCTCTTTAGAAAACATCCAAAACACAATTATTTTAAATAAGTCTCTAAATTTTATACATACATTAAATTATACATTGCTTAATTTTTGAGGATTTTGGACCAGTCATAAAAGTATATATTTGAAATCATTAGTAAAAGATGGCACCTCACTAGCAGACCTAAAAATTGTCCACAATTTCCTTTGTAGAATAAGATTAGAAATTTATTATACGAATTACATTGCTCTTAATGGTGGAAATATATGTTGCTTAGGCATAGTGATTTTAGAGCACAGTGAAGACTCCACTTCTATATGAAAGGTGGCACATCAGCTAGACATTGAAAGATGATCAGGACTTTTCTAGGCAGTGATAGCGGTAAGGACATTCCAGACCGACAGAATGTCACCTTCAAAGATAGAAGAGATGTGAGTGTATAGTTAGCACAGGGCTGGTCAGAGCATGACACCGCATGTGTGATAGGACACTGATTTGAGGATAAGACTGTGGGGAAACTCAGACATTGCAAAATTGATGGATCTTATCCTGCTTACTTCTTGGAAAAAAAGTTATGACCAACCTAGATGGCATATTCAAAAGCAGAGACATTACTTTGCTGACTAAGGTCCGTCTATACATCAGCTAGACATTGAAAGATGATCAGGACTTTTCTAGGCAGTGATAGCGGTAAGGACATTCCAGACCGACAGAATGTCACCTTCAAAGATAGAAGAGATGTGAGTGTATAGTTAGCACAGGGCTGGTCAGAGCATGATACCGCATGTGTGATAGGACACTGATTTGAGGATAAGACTGTGGGGAAACTCAGACATTGCAAAATTGATGGACCTTATCCTGCTTACTTCTTGGAAAAAAAGTTATGACCAACCTAGATGGCATATTCAAAAGCAGAGACATTACTTTGCTGACTAAGGTCCGTCTAGTCAAGGCTATGGTTTTTCCAGTTGTCATGTATGGATGTGAGAGTTGGCCTGTGAAGAAGGCGGAGAGCTGAAGAATTGATGCTTTTGAACTGTGGTGTTGGAGAAGACTCTTGAGAGTCCCTCGGGTTGCAAGGAGATCCAATCAGTCCATCCTAATGGAGATCAGCCCTGGGATTTCTTTGGAAGGAATGATGCTAAAGCTGAAACTCCAGTACTTTGGCCACCTTATGTGAAGAGTTGACTCATTGGAAAAGACTCTGATGCTAAGAAGGATTGGGAGCAGGAGGAGAAAGGGACGACAGAGGATGAGATGGCTGGATGGCATCATGGACTCGATGGACGTGAGTCTGAGTGAACTCCGGGAGTTGGTGATGGACAGGGAGGCCTGGCGTGCTGCAATTCATGGGGTCGCAAAGAGTCCGACACAACTGAGTGACTGAACTGAACTGAACTGATCCTGCAGTTAATATGAAGTCACAGAAAGGTTCAATCCAGAGAGGAGACGTAACAATATAGGGAGATAACACAAAGCTACAAGAGGTCAAAACTAATTAGGAAGTCATTGCAACAGCCCATATGAAAAATGGTGAGCCACCCTCTTCCCCAAACCAGAAACCCGAGTCATCCTCAACTTCTCCCTCTGCTCCACTGAAACTCTTACTAAGTTCTGTCAGATGACCCTCTTAATAAAAGTTGAATTTGTCCGCTTCTCTCATCGCCTTTATCACATCACTGAAATATGATGAAAACCAGCCTCAGCTCCTATCTGAGGATCCAGCGCATGTTGGAAATCTAAGAGGGTGACTCATTTTTCATCCTGTCTTCCCTCTGGGGGGAGCCTGTGTTCCTTCATGGCCACAGGCTGTATCTAGGGTGATCTGAAGACACTAGACAGTGCTTAAGCATTCGCTGGGAAGAGACTTGCATCAGGGTAAGAGATAACAATGAGGAAGGAAGGTCATGGAGTCTTGGTAGAGAAGACATGTGAATGTCTCAGCACTCATGGAGGCAGTGGCAAACAGAACATGTGACATCAGAGAGAAGCCGCAGAGGTAGTCTAGAGAAAGCAAGATAAATCACATTCTGAAAATAACAGTCTACAACCTACAACTAACAACCTACAAGTAGGTTATTACAGACCAGAATCATGCAGAAAGGTAATAAGGTAGGAAGTTAATCCATCTACTGAGAATTTTATTTGAGGGTATGATCACAAAATGAAGGTAAGGACTGTACTGTTGAATTGGAAGATAAATTCATAATAAGAAACAGTAAATCTGGCTTAAAGATGGAATCATTGGACTATTGATAATGGCAATTTATGATGATCAGGGCTGGCACAAGCACTGAATATCTAGATTAAAAATATAGGAAAAATAATGGCATCTTCAATGTAAGATGAAAACAACATAAAAATAGAATTTTATGATGAGCATATGTAGACTTCAGGAGAGTAAATCCTTGGATTTTCTAGAAGGTAAGAGAAGGTGAGTGGAAAGTAATTTTGTAGTTTGTCATCTCATATGCATAAAATGTCACCAACATGATTTAATTTAGCAGGTTATCTTTTAATGAATATAAATATTTTAATATTTTGAGAGTTTTCATATATGATGTCTGATCCTTTATTGTTGATTTTCCTCATAAGCTCTTGTATTTCCCAGCTATGTGTTTTGCTACCATGGGACATGATCAGGAATCTGGGGCTTCCAGTTGGGGTGAAAATGAGTATCATTTCAACTGGCATCATTGTCCTCCAAAGTCACAAAGTTTCACTTTTCAAGATCAGACAGTTCTTTTATCTGTGAAAATTCTTACTTTCAACCTTCCTTTTATCCCATTAAATATTTTGCTAGGATCTCTCAAAAAATGTAATTTCTAAGAGCAAAGAGACAGCGAGTAATGGCAAAGGGAGCATCCAAGAAAGGAAACCAGCAAGAAAGAGTGAGAAGCTCAGTGGTTGAAACAGAAGCAAAGGTTCAGAATTTGGGCAAACACAGATCCTATGTGCAGAGGAATAGAAAAAGTCATAAGCATGTAGTTAATTACTATGAGCATCCATAGAAGAGAGGAAGAAGGGGGAAAGTCAAGCTGTAGACAGAAATACAGGATGTAGGAGTCGAAAAGAAGAGTGAATCCAGGCTGAGGCCACCAGATATCAGAATGAAGGCATGAAATCAGGGCAGACAAAAAATCCATGGTGATAAAAACTCAGTGAAGATAATGTACTTTCTTTCAGAAATTAACTAACCAGGGTTTACAGATAAAAGCAGGTAACATGGCTGGAAAAGACAATGAACTGGTAAGAAAAAGAGAATCCTGAAAAAAATGGATGGATTTGGGTTTCACTTCACATAGCTGCTCCTGGACAGAGGGCAGCAAATAAGGGAAAGGAAGTTAAGGCCAGGGCTTTAAGAACCCAAAAATGTAACAGTTTCCAAATGCTTAAAATTATACAGGTTACATTTGCTTAGGTTTTCTGACACCTTGATTATATCAGTATTTCATGCATATTATTTGATATCTAAGCTACCTGAAGATGTTGTCTGGCTGAACCTTAAAAGATGACTCTTAGTGAAGGTGTGAAGCTTTCCAGGTGGCAGAGTGGTAAAGAATCTGCCTGCTAATGCATGAGGCACAAGAGATGCAGGTTCGCTCTCTGGCTTGGGAAGATCCCTTGGTGAAGGAAATGGCAACTCGCTCCA
>SJYC01030573.1:0-21860 GCA_006408675.1 Madoqua kirkii
CAGGGGGGGGGGGGTGGCGCATGTACACCCGTGGCTAATCCATGTCAGTGTGTGGTAGGGGCCACCATAGTGTTGTGAAGTGATTGTCCTTCAATTAAAATAAATAAATAAAATTTAAAAAGGGGTGGGGATCCATTTCCAATTTAAGAAATGGATTGGGAGTTTGGGATTAGCACAGGCAAATTATTATATATAAAATGGATAAACAAGGTCCTACTGTATAGCACAGGGAACTATATTCAATATCTTACAATAAACCATATTGGAAAAGAATATGAAAAATAATATATATATATTATATAACTGAATCACTTTGCTGTACAGTAGAAATTAATATTGTAAATCAACTATACTTTAATAAAATAAATTTTAAATATTGTGTTGTATATATGTGGTTTTTAGAGTTATGTTTTATTAATGAATTTATCTTTAAAATTAAGTGGTATTATTTTTAAAAGGATCTGCATTTTTAATGTGACAACGGTATAATTAGGAAAGACAGATTATGGAATTGATTCTATTGCATCAGTGTTTTTATTTATAAGGACAGATAGTTTTCCAAATAACTGTCCTAGTACCAATGACAATATTGTACAGTACCTGTTGTTGTTTAGTCACTAAGCCCTATCCAACTCTTTATGCAACTTTATAGGCTATAGCCCACCAGACTTTCTCTGTCCATGGCATTTCCCAGACAAGAATACTGAAGTGGGTTGTCATTTATCTAGAATAGTGTTTTTCAGATTATGAGTGAGAAACCTAAACTCAACCTTTTGATTCAGAATCAGTACTTTTTAAATATAGTAATGGGATAGGGGAAAAAACACATACCAGAAGTATTGTTTCAAGAAATGTCTGTTTTCTACATTTGTACACATGTATGTATGTGTGTGCTATCTCAGTGTAACATATCTTTGATCAAGAAAGTGTTAGAGTACTGATGTATTCAGATTTATCACGGGAATGACAACTCCATTGCAAATTAGATTTAAATCAATTAATCAAATATTAAGTACACAATATATGTGTAAAAATTTACCCCCCAACCTTCTTATAAAGATTCTCCTGCTATGAATGAACTGACATTCAAGTTAAGACACGTATTGCAAGAAGAGGCCTGAAAAATGAGTGTGTGCTGGGCTATCATTGTTGAATACAAGCATTCTCTTTCCTTTATACTTTTAAAGTGTATACAGTGACAATTTACTTTCAGGTCAGAATTGCTTCTGAAGTTTTTATGCAGTAAAAGTAGTGTTTCTGAGCAGTAAAGGAGTGCTCACGGAAGCACTGCTCTAGATTTTGCAACAAGGGGATAATAACAGGAATTATCCACATCATAGAAGCATGGAAGACGATCCATGGAAGGTCCACTAATGCTCTATCTTGTATTTATCATTGATTAAAATTATTTCCATTTTAAATTGACTTTATTTTTTAGAGTAGTTTAAGGTTTGAAGCAAAATTAATCGAAAGGAACATACATAGATTTCCCATATATCCGTACTCCCCCAGGGCACAGCCTCTTCCATTTCAACATCTGCAGGCAGTGGGACATTAGTCACAGCTGATGAACCTACATGCACATATTGTAATAACCCAGAGTCCATATGTTAACTTAGGGTTCACTCTTGCTTTGTGTATTCTTTGGATTTGGACAAATGTGTAGTGACATATAGCTTTCCCCTGGTCAGCCAGCCAGTTCAGTTGCTCAGTCATGTCTGACTTTTTGCAAACCTGTGAACTACAGCATGCCAGGCCTCCCTGTCCATCACCAACTCCCAGAACTTGCTCAAACTTCAAACTCATGTCCATCAAGTTGGTGATGCCATCTAAGCATCTAATCTTCTGTCGTCCCCTTTTCCTCCTGCCTTCAGTTTTTTCCAGATCAGGGTCTTTTACAATGAATCAGCTCTTCACATCAGGTGGCCAAAGTATCAGAGTTTCAGCTTCAGCATCAGTCCTTCCAATGAATATTCAGGACTGATTTCCTTTTGGATGGACTGGTTGAATCTCCTTGCAGTCCAAGGGGCTCTCAAGAGTCTTCTCCAACACCACAGTTCAAAAGCATCAGTTCTCTGGCACAGTTGTAAAGAATCTCCCTACCAATGCAAGTGACGTGGGTTTGATCACTGATCCAAGAACATCCCCTGGAGGAAGACACGGCAACCTGCTCCAGTATTCTTGGCTAGGAAATCCTGTGGACAGAGGAGCTTGGCAGGCTATAGTCCATGGGGTTTAAAAAGGGTCAAATAAACTTAGTAAGACTAAACAACAACATAGTGACATATAATCATTATGGCATAATTTCACCACCCTAAAAATTCTGTGTTCTGTTAATTCATCCCTTCCCCCTTCATACCCTCATACCAGCCCCTGGCCACCACTGGTCTTTTTACTGCCTACATAGTTTCACCTCTTCAAGAATGTCATATAGTTGGAATCATATAGTATATAACTTATTAATATTGGCTACTTTCACTGAGTGATATACACTGAAGCTTCCTCTATGTCGCTTCATGGCTTGACAGAAGTGCTGTATAATGTTCCATTTCTGGGTGTATTATAGTATCTACCTTTTGAAGGACATCTTGGTTACTTTCAAGTTTTGACAATTAGAAATAAAGCCTCTATAGACATCTTCATGCAGCATAGACATAAGTTTTCAGCTCCTTTGGGTAAATGTCAAAGAGAAGTAGGATTACTGGGTTTTATGGTAAATGTATGTTTAATTATTTAAGAAACTACCAAACTGTCTTCCTAGTAGCTGTAGCATTAGCATTTCCACCTGCACCATATAATAATTCTGGTTGTTCCAATTACTCACAAGCATTTGGTGTTATCAGTATTCTAAAATTTGGTTAGTATTCTGAATTTGACTCTGATAGTATGTAGTGGTATCTCATTGTTTTCTAAATTTGCATTTCTCTGATGATATATGATGTGGAGCTTCTTTCCATATTCTTATTTCCCATCTCTGTCTTCTTTGCTGAAGTGTCAGTTCATGTCTTTACATCATTTTTTTTAATTGGGTTGTTTATTTTCTTACTCTCAAGTTTTAAGCATTCTTCATATACTTCAGATAATAGTCTTTTATAACATATGTCTTTTGCAAATATTGTCTCCAAGCCTATGTCTTATCTTCTCATTCTCTTGATATTGTCATTAAAATGGAAGAGATTTTACTTTTAATGACATCTGCTGCTCCTGCTAAGTCAATTCAGTCATGTCCAACTCTTTGCAACCCCATGGACTGCAGCCTACCAGGCTCCTCCGTCCATGGGATTTTCCAGGCAAAAGTACTGGAGTGGGATGCCATTGCCTTCTCTGTTAATGACATCTAGCTTATCAATTATTTCTCTACAGGATCATGCCTTTGGTCTTGTGTCTAATAAGTTGTTAACACACACAAGATCATCTAGGTTTTCTGTGATATTATAATCTATGAGTTTTTTAGTTTTACTTTTTACATCTAGGTCTGTGATGCATTTTGAGTTAATTTTTGTGAAGGAAGCAAGGTATCTGTCTGGATTCACTTCTTCTGTATGTGGCTGTCTAGATATTCCAGCACCATTTGTTGAAAAGACTACCTTTGCCCACTGCATTATTTTTGCTTCATCAAGATTAGTTGACTACATTTATGGGAGTCTCTTTGGGGGCTTTCTATTCTATTGACCTATTTGTCAATTCTTTCACCAATACCTCACTGATTTCATTACTATAGTTTTATGGTAAGCCTTGAAGTCAGATTGTGTCAGTTCTACAGCTTTATTCTTCTTTAATATTGAGTTAGCTACTTTGGGACTTTTGTCTTTCTGGGTAAACTTTAAAATCATTTTGTTGATATCAACAAAATAATTAGCTAGCATCTTTATTGATACTTAAGTGACTCTATAGATAATCTTGGGAAGAACTGTCATCTCAACACTTGGACACTTCCTGCCTATGAACACAGATGTCTCATTTAGTTCATCTTTGATTTCATTCATCAATTTCATAGCTTATCTCATATAGATATCTACATCTTATTAAATTTATACCTAAATGTTTTGGATGATGCTAATGTCCAACTCTGTGCGAACCCCATAGATAATAGCCCACTAGGCTCCTCTGTCTCTGGGATTCACCAGGCAAGAATACTGGAGTGGATTGCCATTTCCGTCTCCAATGCATGAAACTGAAGTCTCTCAGTTGTGCCCAACTCTTAGTGACCCCAAGGATTGCAACCTATCAGGCTCCTCCATTTATGGGATTTTCCAGGCAAGAGTACTGGAGTGGGTTGCCATTGCCTTCTCCAATATAACAAGTATTGTGTTTTTAAGTTCAAATTCCATGCATTCATTTCCAGTACATAGGAAAATGATTGACTTTTGTATATTAACATATTCTGCAACCTTCCTGTAATTGTTTATCAGCTCCTGGGGTTCTTTCGTTAACTCTCATATTTTCTATGTGGACAATGATTACTTCATTTGTGAACAAAACCATGATTCTTTTCCTTCCCAATATTTCCTCTTTTTTTTAGTCTTATTACATTATCTAGAACTTCCAATAGGATATTGAAAAGGACTGGTGAAAGGGGACATCTTTCCCTTTTATGTGATCTTAGTAGGAAAGATTTTAGTTTCACACAATTAAGTACTATATTAGCTGTAGGTTTATTGCAAATATTCTTTATAAAGTTGAAGAAGTTCTCCCTCGAGTCCTAGTGTACTAAGAGTTTTTATCATAAATGGGTATTGGATTTTGTCTTGTACTTTTTCTGCAGCTATTCATATGATCATGTGGTTTTTCTATTTTAGTCTGTTCATGTGATGGATTATGTTAATTTATTTTCAAATGTTGAAACTAAAGTCTTCCATACCTGGAACAAATCCCACATGGTCATAGAGTATAATTCTTTTTATACATTGTTTTTGATTTGATTTGCTAATATTTTATTGAAGATTCTTCATTGATATACATGAGAGATACATTTATCTCTAGTTTTCTTGTAACATCTTTGTCTCGTTTTGATATTCTGGAAATATAAGGAATTATTGCAGCTGTTTCTAGCCTCTGTAATAATGGAGAAATGTTAAAATTTCTCCCTTAAATGCTTGATAGATAGAATTCATAGTAAACCCGTATGGACCTGGTACATTCTGTTTTGGAAAGGCATTATTTATTCAATTTATTTAATGAAGATAAGTCTATTGTCTATTTCTTCTTCTTTACATTTTGGAAAATTATGACTTGCAAGGAAATGGTCCTTTCATCTACATTAAGAAATGTGTGAGAATACAGTTGCTTATGTTGTCCCTTTATTATGCATAGGATCTATGAAAAATGTCCCTTCTTTCATTTCTAATATTAGTAATTTGTCTTTTTTTTCTACTCTAATTATTGTTTCTTTTCTTCTGATTACTCTGTATTTAATTTGCTCTTATTTTTCCAGTTTTCTAAGGTGAACACATAAATGATTGCTTTTTAATTATTTTTTTCTTTTCTGATACATGCTTTCAATGCTGTAAATTTCCCACCAAGCACTGCCTTTGCTGCATCCCACACATTTTCATAAGTTACATTTTCATTTTGAGTTATTTCAAAATATCTTTTAATTTCCCTTGAGATTCCTTTTGGACTGATGTGTTATTTAGAAGCATGTTGCCTACTCTTTTCCATTTGGGGACTTCTCAGGTATCTTTCTGGAGAAGGCAATGGCAGCCCACCCCAGTGTTCTTGCCTGGGGAGCCCCAGGGACGGGGGAGCCTGCTGGGCTGCCGTCTGTGGCGTCGCACAGAGTCGGGCACGGCTGAAGCGACGCAGCAGCAGCGGCAGCAGCAGCAGGCATCCTTCCGTTAATGACTTTGTAGTTCCATTCCACTATGGTCTGACAGAGTCGTTAAATAACCTCTATTGTTTTAAGCCTGTTAAAGTGTGTTTTATGACCCAGAGTATGTTCTATCTTAGTGAATGCTCCACGTGTGTTCTGCTGTGGTTGGATGAAGCAGTCTACAGATGGCATTCATACCCCGTTGACTGATGGTGCTGTTGAGTTAGCCATGTCCTTACTGAAATTGTGCTGCTAGAATTTCTGTTTTCTGATGGAGGGGTGCTGACATCTTCAATGACACCAGTGGAATCATTTCTTGCTGAAGTTCTTTTACATTTGCCTCAAACAGACACTTTTTAGTCACAGACGCAGTTGAGATTTTGATATCATCTTGGATACTTGACCCCTTTATCATTACAGAAAGCTCTTTTCTTCTCTGATAACTCTACCTACTTTGAAGTCTGCTCTTTCTGAAATTAATACAGCTCTTGCTGCTTTTATGGCAAGTGTTAGTACGGTGTCATTTTCTCCATCTATTTACTTTTTACCTGTGTGTGTCTTTACATTTAAAGCGTGTTTCTTTTTTAGTCCACATATAATTGTTCTTTTTTCTTGATTCACTCTGACAATCTCTGTCTTCTAATTGAAGCATTTAGATCATTGACATTCAGCATAATCATTAATATAGTTGAGTAAATATTTAGCATATTTATTACTCTCTTCTGTTTATTGACCTTGCTCTTTTCCCCTGTTTTTGTCTTCAGCTCTTTTGGACTTTTGTTATTTTAATTAAGCATTTTATACGAATCCATGTTCACTCCTGTCCTAGCCCTTTAGTCTTTTTTTTTTTCTCAACTTTTGTTCATGTTCGCCCTAGAGTTCTCAATATTCATTTACATTTAAATGAAGTTCAATTTCAAATAACACTATACTACTTCAGGGGTTGTGTGAGTACCTTATAAAAAAATAATCTTAATTCCTCCCTATTGTCCTTTGTATCACTGACGTCATTCATTTCACTTATATATTTAAGCATAGTGTGTACACATACACACAAGTACTTTTATATAATACATAAGCATACACAATCAAATATATGACACTATTACTTTAAATAGTTATGTTAAATCAATTAATAAAATGTAAAAGCTTTTATTTTAGCTTCACTTATTCCTCCTTCCTTTCTTTATGTAGATCCAAACTTCTACATTATATTCTCTGAAGAATCCTCTAAAGCATTTTTCTCTCTATGTATCTTTTATTGAGGTAACACTGATTTATAACGTCCGTTTCATGGGTCCATCACACACTGGCTTCCGTAAACACTGCAGTGGTACACCAGCAGAAGCTTACTTTCCACCCATCATCATACAGGTGACCACTTTTACTAACCTGCTCTTCCCCAGCTCTCCCCTCTGGTAACCACTACTCTGTTCTCTGTGTTATGTGGTTTGGTTTGGGATGTTCATTTGTTTTGTTATTTTTTTAATAGTTCACATATGAGTGAAATCACGTGGGGTTTTTTTTTTCTGTTTAATTTACTTCATTTACTATCATACCCTCAAGGTTCACCCATGTTTTCAAAGATGGCAGGATTTCATCTACTTTCATGACTGGCTAATAATCTGTATGTGTGTGCATGCCTCATGCATGTGTATAACTAAGTCACTTCATTATTCCTCCTTCATTATTTCTCTACCACTGCTGTAATGAACATATCGGTTCATATATCTTTTTGAATTAGTGTTTTTGTGTTCTTTTGATAATTACCCAAAAGTGGAATAGCTGGATCATACAGTAGTTCTAGTCTTAAATTTTGTGTACCATAATGTGCACCAATTTACATTTCCACCAACAGTGTAAGACTATTCTCTGTTTTCCACATTTCTCATTTCTTGATATATACATATAATATATATATATATACTTATATATATCTATACATATACATGTATTATGTTTATATATACATAAACTATATATAGTTTCTTTCTTGTGGCTGTTGAGTTTTCCCAGAATCATTTATTGAAGAAACTATCCATTCTCTATTGCATGTTCTTTGTTCCTTTGTCATAAATTAATAGCCCCTGTGTGTGGGTTTATTTCTAGGCTCTCAATTCTTTTCCAGTTATCTGTATTTTTCTGCCAATACCACACTCCTTTACTAAAACTCTGTAGTATAATTAGAATACTTTGAAATATGGGAGTTTGATAATGCCAGTTTTGTTCTTTTTTCTCAGGATGGCTTGGGATAATTGGAGTCTTTTGTGCAGAGGTTAAAGCATCTGCCTGCAATGTGGGAGACCTGGGTTCAGCCCTTGAGTCAGGAAGATGCCCTGGAGAAGGAAATGGCAACCCACTCCAGTATTCTTGCCTGGAGAATCCCATGGATGGAGGAGCTTGGTGGGCTACAGTCCACGAGTTGCAAAGAGTCGGACACGACTGAGTGACTTCACTTTCACTTTTCTCTTTCATTCATTTGAGAAGGAAATGGCAACCCACTCCAGTGTTCTTGCCTGGAGAATCCCACGGGCGGGGAAGCCTGGTGGGCTGCCATCTACGGGGTCGCACAGAGTAGGACACGACTGAAGCGACTTACAGCAGCAGCAGCAGCAGTTCATTGTTAGTGTATAGAAATGCAACCAAGTTTTATATATTGATTGTGTTCTGCAACTTTATTGTATTTATTTATTCTAATTATTTAGTTTATTAGCTCTAAAGGATTTTTTGGTGAACTCTTTAGGGTTTTCTATAATCATGTTTTCTGCAAAAGTGACAGTTTTACTTCCCTTCTAAATGGATGCCTTTATATTTCTTTCTTATCTGATGGCTGTAACTAGGCATTCCGATACTATGCTGAATAGACGTGGCAAGAGTTGGCATCTTTATCTTGTCCCTGTCTTAGAGGATAGCTTTCAGGTTTTCACCACTGTGTGGATTTGTCATGTGTGGCCTTTACTATATTGAGGTATATTCCTTCTATATCCATTTTATTGTGTTTTTATCATAAATGGGGTTGAATCTTGTCAAATGATTTCTCTGCAGATATTGAGATGATGTTAAGATTTTATCTTTCATTTTCTTCATATTATGTATCATGTTGATATATTTGCAGATATTGAACATCTGTCTTGAATTCCTGGAATAAACCCCACTTAATCTTGGTATATGATTTTTTAAATGTGTAGTTGTATTTAGTTTGCTATTAATAATATTTTAGCAAGGATTCTGGTATCTATGTCCATAAAAATACTGTCCAGAAAGCGTGTGTATGTGTTGTCCCAGTCTGGTTTTGATATCAGAGTAACATTGGCCTCATAGAATGAGTGAGGAAGTGTTTCCCCCTCCTCTTCAAGACTGTGTAAAGGGTGTTTTACGTCGCCTTTGAATGTCTGGTAGAATTCACCCATGAAGCCATGTGGTCTTAGAGTTTTATTTGGTGGGAGGGTTTTGTTTACTGGTTCAACTTCCTTTATTGTGATCAGTCTATTCAGATTCTCTATTCATAATTCAGTCTTTTTATTGTTGTTTAGTCACTAAGTCATGTTGACTCTTTGCAACTCCATGGACTGCCGCACACCAGATTCCCGGTCCTTCATTACCTGTATAGTTCAGTCTTGGAATGTTTTATGATTGTAAGAATGTATACATTTCTTCTAGGTTATATATTCTGTTGACATATAGCTATCCATAGTATTCTCTTATAACCTTCTTTGTATTTCTGTGATTGGTTGTAATTTCTTCTCTTTCATTTCTGATTTATTTATCTAAGTGCTCATTTTTTCTTTTTTTTTTTTCTCTTGGTGAATCGACTAACATCTTACCAGTTTTATCTTTCCAAAGAACTGGTTCTTAGTTTGATTTTTCCTGTTGTCTTTAAGTCTCTATTTCATTTATTTATATTACATTCTTAATTATTTCCCTCCTTCTACTGGCCTTCGTGCATTGGAGAAGGAAATAACAACCCACTCCAGTGTTCTTGATGGGAGAATCCCAGAGACAGGAGCCTGGTGGGCTGCTGTCTATGGGATCGCACAGAGTAGGACACGACTGAAGCGACTTAGCAGCAGCAGCACTGGCTTTAGGCTTTATTTGTTCTTTTCCTAGATCTTTTTAGTGCAGGGTTAAGTTGGTCATTTGAAACTTTTTCTTTTCTTGAGGTGAGCCTGTGTTTCTGTGAACTTCCCTGTAGTACTGTTTTTGCTGCATCCCACAGATCTCAGTGTGTTTCATTTTCATCTGTCTTAAGGTATTTTTTATCACCCAGTAATTTTTCAATAGCGTGTTGTTTAGTCACCATCTGTCTGTGATTTTCCCAGCTTTTAACTTGTAGTTGATTTCCAGTTTCATATCATCATGATACTTGATATGAATTCAGTCTTTTAAAATTTAATTGAGACTTATTTTGTGTCCCAACATATGGTCTGTCCTTGAGAAAGTTTCATGTGCACTTGAGAAGAATCTGTATTCTGCCTCATCTGGATGGAATATTCTGTATAAATCTATTCTGTCCATCTTGTCTAATGCTTCATTTAAGTACACTGTTTCCTCATTGACTTTATGTCTAGAAGATCTATCCATTGACATAAGGACATGAGTAGAGTATTAACATTCCCTACTATTAAGGTGTTGTTATCAAATTTCTCCCTTTAAGACTGCTAATAATTACTTTCTATATTTTGGTTCGCCTCTCTTAGGTGCTATATATTAATAACTGCTATGTCTTCTTGATGAATAAACCCCTTTAACACTATATACTGTCAATCTTTTTCTTTTGTTACCATTTTTAGCTTGAAGTCTACCTTGTCTGAGTACGTTTATATCCACTTTCTGCTGACCGCTATTGGTTGGAGAATCGTCCTCTACTCCTTCACTTTGAGGCTATGTTTGTCTTTAGAGCTAAAATGAGTCTCCTGTAAGCAACATATAGTTAGGTTTGTTTCGTAATCCATCCAACTATTCTATCTTTTGTTTTATTCATTCTGTTTGCATTTAGGGTGATCACTAATAAATGAGGATTTTATACTGTCTTTTTATCTTTTGTTTTCTGGTTGCTGTATATGTCTATTTTCATTTCCTTGTGTTTTTATCTACCATTTTAGTTTGGGGTTTTTATGATTTTGGGGGGGGTCTCCTCTTTATGTTTTGGGTCTATGCTGTAGATTTGTGGTTACATGAGGTTTGTATAAAATGTCTCATAAATAAGATGCTAATGCTAACAGCAGAAAAAGGACCATTTTATCTTCATTTACCTATATGGATTCTGTTTTTTCTCTTCTCCTTTTGATTTTTGTTTTCTCAAATTATTCCTTGCTAAATTGAAGTAGCTGTTTTTACTGCTTTAATTCCTTTAACCTTTAGTCTATAGTTGTTTAACAATTTATTCTGATACAGAGTCGCATTGTTCTGATTCAATATGCCCATTTATCACCTTACCCAGAGTTGTGTGTACTTAGGTTTTTTCATTTCAGGTGGAAGATATCGTTTTAATATTTCTTGTAAGACAGGCCTAGAGTTGATTGGCCTAGAAACTTGCTTAGTTTCTCTTTGTTTGAGAAAGCCTTCACGTGTGAATGAGAACTTTTCTATATAAAGTATTCTTGCTTGACAGTTGTTATCTTTTACTATTTTGATCATGTCATTCCACTATCTCCTGGCTTTAGTTTCTGTTGAACAATCTCCTGAGAGTCTAATGAGGGTAACTTTATGGGTTACCACCCATTTTTTCCTGGCTGCCTTTGACAGTTTTAATAGACAGTGTCTTAGAGAACATCTTTTTGCATTTCTCTTGGAGAACATCTTTTTTTATTACATCTTTTTGTAATGAAGTATTGAGCAAATTCTGGGAGATAGTGGAGGACAGGGAAGCTTTGTGTGCTGCAGCCCATGGGGTCACAAAGAGTCGGACACAACTTAGCAACTGAACAACACCACCACATTTAGTATTCTTTAGCTTCATGGACTTGAATATCTAGTTCCTTCCTCATGTTTGGGAATTTGTTCCTTCTTTGTTCCTTCTCTGATATTCCCATTACCTTAACATTGCCCTTCCTAAAAGAACCCAATAGCTCACAGAGTTTCCTCATTTTAACATATCATTTCGAGATTTCCATCTTCAGGCTCACTAGTTCTCTCTTCCACATGGTCTGCTCTATGGCCAGTACTCTCCCTATTGTGGTCCTCATCTCATTTATTGGTTCTTCAGCTCCAGAATTAGTTTCTTTTTCAGATTTCCAGTCTCCTTGGTAAAATATTTCTTCTCTTATTTTTACTTCTGAACTCACTGAACTTTCTTCCTGTGTTTCTGTACAGGTCATGAGTTTCTTCATAATAGCTATTTTGAATCCTCTGTCAGTTCAGTTGATTGCAATACTCTGTGACTGTAAGTTTGGTTTATGGAGAACAGTCATTTTGTTAATCTGTGTTACCATATTTTCTAAATAGTACTTGATGAGTTATTCCTTTGCCAGAACATGTGAAGTAGCAAATATCTTTCCTCTTTAGGTGAAGCATTTTTTACCTACTCAATTTTAATGATTCAACAGGTTAGTAATTAGAGGTGATTCTTTTATTTTCCTTTGTGGGGGGCACTATGGAACAAGCTTTTGTTTGCACTTATGTGGGTAGCATGCATGCTAAGTTGCTTCAATCATGTTTGATTCTTTGTGACCTATGGACGGTGGCCTGCCAAGCTCCTCTGTCTGTGGGATTCTCCAGGCAAGAATATTGGAATGGGTTGTCATACACTCCTCCAGGGGAATCTTCCCAACCTAGGGACTGAACCCATGTTCTTATGTCCCCTGCATTGGCAGATGGGTTCTTTATCACTGGTGCCACCTGGGAAGCCCCAAAGTGCTAGTTGCTCAGTTGTGTCTGACTCTTTGCAGCTGATAGATTATGGCCTGCCAGACTCCTTTGTCAATGTGATTCTCCAGGCAGGAATACTGGAGTGGGTTGCCATGCCCTCCTCCAGTGGATCATCCAGACTCAGGAATCAAACCCAGGTCTCCTTCATTGCAGCCAGATTCCTTACCTTTACCATCTGAGCAACCAGGAAATCTACTATGTGAGTTGCCTGTGGTTATATTCAAGTCTGTACTTGCTACAGTCTACCATATCTGTGAGAGATGGTGCCCTGTGCCCTTGTTTTCATCGCCTGTGCCTCTTGGGGTAGCTGGTGCCTTGCTATTGCTGGCATTGCCACCTGGGGCACCTGGAGCACCTGGATTGTGGGCAGTTCTGCTGCATCTGGGGTCTCCTGGTTCTCAGTCTCCACAGCAGCTGGTGGAGGAGGAGGTTGAAGGGGGCCAGGATCCCAGGTGCCTCTGCCATATCTGGGATCATCATATTTGTAGTCACTGCCATTGAGAGCAGGAAGCTGGAGTTGTGGGCACCTCTGCAGCTAGAGGGCTTCCCTGTGACTCAGATGGTAAAGAATCTGCCTGCAGTGCAGGAGACCTGGTTCAATCCCTGGGTCAGGAAGGTCCCACGGAGAAGGGAATAGCAACCCACTCCAGTGTTCTTGCCTGGGAAGTCCCATGGACAAAGGAGCCTGGAGGTCGGGGGCCACAGGATCTGCAGCCACCACCAGTGGCTGCAGTCACCGTGGCAGCCCGGGGACCTGAGATGTGCGGGCAGAGTCCCCTGATGCTCCTGGGTTCTCTTGGGCTATGGCTCTTCAGCTCTGGAATCACAGGCCCTGCCCCCACTGTTCCCCCGGCTCCGACTCCTCTAGGGGTTCCAGTCCCCCCATATTTATACCTACAGATGTGTGCAATTGCTGGTGTCCAGGCGCATTGCACAGAGGCACCTCTGTCAAGCTGTAGCTGTTTTGTTGGTTGTAGATGGATGGACAAGGAGAAACCAAGGGAGCGTCTCATGCCACCAAGGTGCTCATATTAGGGGCTTCCCAAGTGGCTCAGTGGTAAAGAATCCACCTGCAGTGCAAGAGACCTGGGTTTAATCCTTGAGTATCCCCTGGAAAAGGCATTTCTCTTGAGCTATGGCTCTTCAGCTCTGGAATCACAGGCCCTGCCCCCACTGTTCCCCCGGCTCCGACTCCTCTAGGGGTTCCAGTCCCCCCATATTTATACCTACAGATGTGTGCAATTGCTGGTGTCCAGGCGCATTGCACAGAGGCACCTCTGTCAAGCTGTAGCTGTTTTGTTGGTTGTAGATGGATGGACAAGGAGAAACCAAGGGAGCGTCTCATGCCACCAAGGTGCTCATATTAGGGGCTTCCCAAGTGGCTCAGTGGTAAAGAATCCACCTGCAGTGCAGGAGACCTGGGTTTAATCCTTGAGTATCCCCTGGGAAAGGCAATGGCAACCCACTCCAGTATTCTTGTCTGGAGAATCCCATGGGCAGAGGAGCCTGGTGGGCCCCAGTCCCTGGGGTCCACAAAGAGTCAGAGACAACTGAGTGTTTAACACTTAAACACTTTCTTTAATCTCCTTTTGACATCTCACAAGGCAGGTCTACTGGCAACCCATCGTCTCAATTTTTAAGAAACTTTACTATTTCTTCTTCATTTTTAAAGGGTAATTTTACAGATTTCTGGTTTGGTGAGTTTTTTCCTTACAACAAATTAAATATCCCATTGTACTCTTTTTTCACTTGTTTATTTTCTAGTGAAAGTGTTAGTCATTCAGTCATGTCCCACTTTTCGTGACCCCATAAACTGTAGCCTGCCAGTTTCCTCTGAACATGGGATTCTCCAGGCAAGAAAACTGGAGTGGGTTGCCATTCCTGTCTCCTGGGGATCTTCCCAGCGCAGGGATCGAACCCTGGTCTCCCACATTGCAGGCAGATTCTTTACCACGGAGCCATCAGGGAACACCATTAAGTTTCTAAGGAGGAGTCAGATGTAAGTTTTACCTTTGACTCTAAGTAATGTATTTTTCTCCCTCTGGCTTCTTTCAGAATATTCTGTCTTTGGTTTTCTGTACTTTGAAAATTAAATGCCTAGGTAAATATTGTTGGCCTTTATATGCTTGGTATTTTCTGTGCCTCCTGGATCTATGGTTTGGTGTCTTACTCAAGAGACACAGAGACACAGGTTTGACCCCTGGATTTGCAAGATCCCCCATAGAAGTTAATGGCAATCCCCTCTAATATTCTTGCCTGGGAAATTCCATGGACAGAGGCAGAGGAGCCTGGCAAGCTACAGTGGATGGAGTCTCAAAGAGTTGGACAAAATTGAGCACACACACACACACATACACACACACACACACACACACACACACACTATTAACTAGGGTAAACTTTTCAGTCTTGC
Source organism: Madoqua kirkii (assembly GCA_006408675.1). NCBI lineage: Eukaryota > Metazoa > Chordata > Mammalia > Artiodactyla > Bovidae > Madoqua > Madoqua kirkii. The sequence continues at coordinate 15,093 of SJYC01030573.1, forward strand.
TTGTTTCAAAGATTTCTTCTGTTCCTTTTTATGTTTCTATTTCCTCTATTCCCATTATGAACACATTATACCTTTTATAGTTGTCTCATAGTTGGATATTGCTTTCTTTCAAGCTTTTGTTCTCTTAGCTTTTCAGTTTTGTAAGGCTCTATTGATACATCCTTAAATTCAGAGATTCTTTCCTCAACATTGTCTAGTCTGCTTACAAGCCCATCAAAAGCATTCTTCGTTTCCGCTAAACTGTTTTAATTCTTAGCATTTCTTTTTTATTCTTTTTTAGCATTCCATTCTCTTTGCTCACATAGCCCATCTGTTTTTGCACATGGTCTACTTTATCCATTAGAGCCCTTTGCAAATTAATCATAGTTGTTCTGGAAACCAGAAATTATGTTTCAATTTTTAAACAACTGTTTCATGGCAAGTATTAAGTACCAGGAAGCATCCTAGCTGCTCAGAGTAAGTGATAAAGATATGTTGTGTACTCTGGAGATTTTAGTAGAGGAGATTGAATACCTCAATTTTTTTTTTCTGTCTTTTCACTTTGATTTATAGGGAATAAAGACAAAGATCCTAGCAGCAAGGGAAAGTATGGCTTATATGTTGATTCACTTTGTTACATTTGTGCAGACTTAGTGCACGAGGAAATGATTTATATAAGAAGACAAAAAAAAAAAAAAAGGAAGCCAGGATGAAGGAGCGTGAATGAGCAGGAAGAACTGCCAGAGTCTCTGATTGGCCCTCAGTTAATTTGTTAAGCTTCTTAGATTGTTGACATATGAGAAACAACTGGGTAAGATATGCTCAGATATAAATATGAAATGGGAAAGTTACATTGGTATCACTCAATATCGAATTTCCATGTTTTTAAAACCTCTTCCAATTATGCTTTCTAGAGAAGAAGGCTAGGACAGGGCATAAAATGTTCACAATGCCAGTCTTGCTGACATGTCATTCTACAAGAGCTGTTAGATGGCCTCTTGTCTCAGCCTAGATCACTGCTATGATGACATGGTAGACAAGCCCTCATCACTTTTTCTGTCTGCTAGACTGATTTTGTATTCAAAATAGCTGATGTATCCTCCCCATATTTCCTCTGTCATGCACAATTTTTCTTTTAATAGTAGCCCTCTGCTTTCTTCCTGAGGACCTGCTGAGACTCACTTATGCATAACAAAAAGATGCCCCAAGTTTTCCTCTCAAAATCATTTGCAGAACATTTAGCAAAACAGACCAAACTTTCTTGCAGTACATTCAAGATGCTTGTGGATAAACAGACTACTCCCACCAGAGTAGAAAAGACTAATTTCAAGCTGTCTAAAGCTATATGTTCCAATGTCAATTTTTCTGAACCTGGCAAGCTGTGTAAATCATTTATTTCTACAAATAAGTAAGATAAATTTGTTTAACATTATGTATAATTTCTAATTTAATACAAGGCTGGCACCTGTATTGATGACCAGACCAAGTCCAGTTGTATACTTGAGAAGCTGAGTCTGGAGTGAGTATATATTTTTCAAATAAAAGTTCAGGAATAAATAGGTATAATGAAAGTGAAAAGTGAAAATGTTAGTGGCTCAGTCTTGTTTGACTCTTTGTGATCCCATGGACTGTACCCTGCTAGGTTCCTCTGACCACAGAATTCTCCAGACAAGATTACTGCAGGGGTTTGCCATCCCCTTCTCCATGGGATCTTTCTGACCCAGGGACTGAACTCAGATTTCCTGCATTGCAGGCAGATTCTTTTCCTGAATTATTCTATCTGGTAGTTTGTATGGTATAGTAGCAGATGGAATAAAAAAGAAAAGAAAGAAAGCAAAGTCACTCAATTGTGTCCAAGTCTTTGTGACCCCATGGACTGTAGCCTACCAGGTTCCTCTCTCCATGGGATTTTCCAGGCAAGGGTACTGGAGTGGGTTGCCATTTCCTTCTCCAAGGGATCTTCCCAACCCAGGGATTGAACCTGGCTTGCCCACATTGCAGGCAGACGCTTGTAATATGAGCCCCCAGGGAAGCTTCAGAAATAAAACTTGAGAATAAATACCAAAGAACACTGTAGAAGGTAAAACATTAGGGAATGCCTCTTTATGCTTTTTAAATTACTTTTTATTGGAGGATAATTGCTTTACAATGTTGTGTTAGTTTCTATTATACAGCAAATTGAATCAGCTCTACCTATACATTTACCCCCTCTTTTTTGGAGTTCCTTCCCATTTAGGTCTCCACAGAGCATTAAGCAGTGTTCCCTGTGCTATACAGTAGGTTCACTCATTAGTTATCTATTCAGTACATAGTATCAATAGTTTATATATGTCAGTCCCACTCTTCCAACTCACCTCCACCTTGGTATCCAAATATTTGTTCTCTATGCAGATGACCCACTTTTCGGTAGCTCATTTCCTGATACATAAGAGGTCACTTTAGTATTAGACATATATTAGGTAATTGAAGCAAAGAATCATATGCAAAAAATACAATAACTATCTGTAAGGCAATAATTACCTGGAAGGTGTTCATGTCTCAGCCCTACATAGTTGAAACATCCTCTTCCCAGAGTTCAGCAGAATTAAGTACTGCTATAGAATCATTAGAAGAATGCAATAGAGACAGAGAAAGGTTGCCAAGTGGCATCATCTTTGCCTGCTTAGTCCCAAATGCTAATCTTTATTTACTTTTTTGAATAATGATACAAACTATTACTGTATCTCCAAGGTTATCACGAGAATGCACACTTGAAACCTCAGACCATAGAGGGAGCCCCAGAATGAAAGAACGCAAGAGTCCAGGGCTGTCCTCAATATGCCTCCACACCAGCACATCACAGAATAGTCAGACTCATTTTCCCTTGTCCCAGACTTATAAGAGACTTAATAAGATTCATTATAACAAATACTACTCCATGTTCTAATTATGCTGAAGCAAAATGAGTCTCTCCAAAACTTATTTTGCCTGTGCGTTTTGTGATCAGAGATTCTGACAGGTCAGGATGGATGGCTTTTCTCTGCTGCGTGATGGCTGGGGACTTGCTTGGGAAGTTGGTGGTGGGAGGTGACTAGATGTCTGGGGACTGAATGCCTTTGACAGCATCTTCAAACATCTTCAAAGGCATCTTCAAATGCCTTTGATGGCATTGTTCAAACATCTAAGGACACATAAGTGTAGCTTATATCTGGGACCTAACTTCAGGACCTCGCAAGCTCAGGGTAGTCAGGCATCTCATCTGGCATCTCAGAAATCAAAAGGCAAGTGTCCCAACAATACAAACAAAAAAGGGCATGTCCTTTATTTTGTTAGCATTTCTTCTATTACGCCATCTCCTAAGCAGTCCCAGCCTGGCTTGGATTCAAGAAAGGGGACGTAAACCCCACCCCTTGATGAAAAATGGCGTCAAAGAATTTACAGATGCATTTTAGAGCCAGCACAGTGGATAAGCATTCCATACTTGAGAAGCCAAGGGATTGTAATCTTATGTCTTCTGAAGGGTGTCTTAATGGAGACATGGAGTTCTCTGTGGATAAAAGGAAAGAGGCAAGATTGTAAGTTTAGGACACAGTCCAGCAAGATGGCACTTCTAAATATTCCTGATGCCCATTAGAAATTACCATTGTACTTTTGTAATATGTGTATACGTATATGAATATACTCACAACAGATAAATATATAAAATAAACAGCATTAGCAAACACCTAGAGAAAGAAGAAGTATTAAACATAACCTGAGGAAAACAGACTGGAGAATTTCAGGGAAGTAAGTATATTTACTTCACTTAAACATAGGTATTGAGAGCTATGTGCTCAGTGGTGTCTGATTCTTTGTGACCCTAAGGACTATAGCCTGCCAGGCTCCTCTGTTCATGGGAGTTCTCCAGGCAAGAATACTGGAGTGGATTGGCACGCCCTCCTCCAGGGGATCTTCTCAACCCAGGGATCAAACCCACGTATCTTATGTCTCCTGCATTGGTGGGTAGATTGTTTACCAGTAGTGCCACCTGGGAAGCCCATATTTATGGACACACATATACATGCAGACCCATAAACCTGCACAGTCATCAGTGTGTATGTATATGCATATACAGACAGAGCAAATAGGAGTTTGCAAAATAGGAGTTTGCAAAATAAAGAAACATATCCATGTTTAATTTTATCCAGAATCAGGAATTATTTTATTATCAGTAAGGACTTTCGAAAATACTACTTTTCATTATATATTAATTTGTGCATCTTTGTTCATTTCAGTAAAATTCCTAGCATTGTGTCCCTAAAGCATAAAATGTGATGAAACAGTGAACATCTATTTCAGTGCTGAGTGACTTCTCTATACTCTTAAGTACTTACTCAACCAGGATTTTGTTTTGCAGAAAAAAATTTAAAACCATTGACCATTTTATTGCTAATGTCTGCTGATTTTGTAGTTGGAACAATTGTTTATACTGTACTTACATTAAGTAATATAGCACTTAGCAATTTTGCAAGATGCCATTCTAGTCATTTGCATATGTATTTAACCATGCTTTACAGAAGATACAAAATAATGACATACCCAAGGAAAGAGGTGAACATGTAGGTAGTAGGTATGCAAGCTGCTACTGCTTCTGACACCTGCACCCAGCAAAGCAGATGAAATTGTGTTCCTGGGATGTTTAAGGACTTTTAGAGTGCTTCCTACCAGCAGCATCTGGAGACCAATTACTGAACACTCTCCACAGGGGGCTTGCCACAGGGTTTTTAAATGGATGAATAATATATAAATTCTTTGCATTCCCACTGAGAAAGACTGAAGCAGCCTCTGAGAGAAATAGCCTATTGGAATTGAACTAAAAAGGACATAATTCAACATTGGAACTAAAGTCTTTTGTGTTTGCATATCTTATTGGTTGTAAGGTTGCACTGTGTGTGTGTGTGTTAGTCACTCAGTTGTGTCCAAGTCTTTGTGACCCTATAGACTGTATAGAGGGGCCTGCCAGGCTCCTCCGTCCATGGGATTCTCCAGGCAAGAATACTGGAGTGAGCTGCCATTTCCTCCTCCAGGGGATCTTCCCAACCCAGGGGTGGAGCCCAGGTCTCCTGCAAAGCAGGCGGATGCTTTACCATCTGAGCTCCTAGCAAAGCAGAGATGTAATGGGGCAGGGTGGACAACATCATGAGTCTGGAATAGAAAGACTGGAAAGGAAAACAACTCCGAGTTCAAAAACTAGTTTATGTAAGAGTTTGTAATACGAAATTAATGGAAGAAATACACAGCATTTGAAAGCCTGAAAGTATCCTACAGTGTCATATAGGGTATCTTACACCCTCACAGTATATTCTGGAGGCCTGATTGGCCTGCTGAGTTTCCTGGGAACAACTACCTACAGAGATGGCACTGGACTCGGGGGTTCATTCTCGTCTTCCTTGTTGCAGGCATCACACACAGTGTATAATAATTAGAAATGACAGATACACCTACTGTGTGCATGGAGAACTGCTGCTCCTAGTTTACAATGAGATATTCAAATACATTGTCTCCTTTAAGTGTAACAACAATTCTCTATCTGTTTATAAAAACAATTCTTATGGTTCTTTTACTGGTTAAGAAAACGAATGCACAGAACCTGAGATTCTGTGTCGGGTCTGAGAAGTTCAGCATCTTTGGTGAGTCTCATAGGTAGACGAACAGAGTATTCTGTCATACAGAGTGAAGTCAGTCAGAAATAGAAAACAAATATCATACATCAGTGTGTATATGTGGAAACTAGAAAAATGGTATGAATTAATCTATTCTTAATAGCAGGGCAGGAATAGAGGTGTAGACATAGAAAATGGATGTGTGAACCCAGGGAGGGTGGGGTGAATTGGGAGACTGGGGTTGGATATATACACTACCCTGTGTAAGATACCTACTGGGAAAGTGCTGTTCAGCACAGGGAGCTCAGCCTGCTCTGTGATGACCTAAAAGTGTGGGAGTGGGAGGGAGGTCCACGAAGGAGGGGCTGTGTATATGTATGGCTGATCAATGTTGTTGTCAACAGCAGAAGCTAACATAACATTGTAAAACAACTATTTATATACTCCAATTGGAGCATATTTACTCCATTTTAAAAAAATCTACTTTTTATGAGTTTTCTGAAAGGATCAAATTATACAACAAAGCTAGTAAGATGCCTGAAGAGTATCTGCTAAGAATTTAGTACCTCATTCATTCATAATATTTATGAAGCACTCGAGTTTCTCAGATGCCAGGCACTCTCATAGGAGCTAGAAATACAGTTGTGAGTATGACAAGGGCTGCTATGGGTCCCTACTAGCCTGAAATCTCATAAAAAATTTCCGTATGAGATCAGCTAAGCTACTGGAATTGCGTTTGATATGTGAGAAGTCAGAAGGGAAAAAATGTTCACATTAAAGTGGAAACAGTTGAACACAGATCTCTCAATTCCTGGAGTAGTCTAGTACTCTTCTAATAATACTATAATATTCAGCTCAGTGGCCCAGTCCTGTCTGACTCTGTGATGCCATGGACAACAGTATGCCAGGCTTCCCTGTCCATCACCAATCCCCAGACCTTACTCAAGCTCACGTCCATTGAGTTGGTGATCACAACTCAACTCCATCGTCCCACTTCTCCTCCTGTCCTCAGTCTTTCCCAGCATCAGGGTCTTTTCCAATGAATCAGTTCTTTGCATCAGATGCTAAGCATCAGTCCTTCCAATGAATATTCAGGGCTGATCTCCTTTAGGATGGACTGCTTTTATCTCCTTGAAGTCCAAGGGACTTTCAAGAGTCTTCTCCAATA
>SJYC01030574.1:0-54350 GCA_006408675.1 Madoqua kirkii
GTGTATTCTTGCCACCTCTTATTAATATCTTCTGCTTCTGTTAGGTCCAGACCATTTCTATCCTTTATCGAGCCCATCTTTGCATGAAATGTTCCCTTGGTATCTCTAATTTTTTTGAAGAGATCTCTAGTCTTTCCCATTCTGTTGTTTTCCTCTATTTCTTTGCATTGATTGCAGAAGAAGGCTTTCTTATCTCTTCTTGCTATTCTCTGGAACTCTGCATTCAGACACTTATATCTTTCCTTTTCTCCTTTGCTTTTCACTTCTCTTCCTTTCACAGCTATTTGTAAGCCCTCCCCAGACAGCCATTTTGCATTTTTGCATTTCTTTTCCATGGGGATGATCTTGACCGGGAGCTGACTGTGGCTCAGATGAACTACGGCCTGAGGTTCATGACATCATTCACATATGATTAATTAAATCATTAAAGGCCTGGTTGACTTCCATTTATGCTACACAGACAGACTGTATGAGTGGTCTCTTTTTCGATGGTCAGCTCTTCCATTTAGCCCTTATTTTATAATGGTTTCTTTAATGAGTCAAGCAAAAAAGGAAGGAAACAGATGCTGATGCAGTAAAATAAAAATAATTACATTATTAATGGCTGATTGCAGTTTCTAAGAACAATCACTTGGAGTAAAGTCTAGAGCTCAGGGGGTTTTCCTCAATGGGTCAAAGGTAAACAATCCACCTGCCAAGGCAGGAGCCACAGGTTCGATCCCTGGGTTGGGAAGATCCCCTGAAGGAGCGTATAGCAACCCACTCCAGTATTCTTGCCTACAGAATCCTATGAACAGAGGAGCCTGGCAGTCTACAGTCCATGTGGTCACATAGAGTCAGATATGGCTGAAATAATGTAACATACGCTAGTTCCCAAGACTAATACAGACCCTCTGGATTTGTCTGTCTGGGTTCTATACCAACTCTCAAGAATTAGATATATGTGTTTTTATATAATACCTTCTTAAAGGTAGTTAGAAATGTTGAGATCAGTGTTGAGACAGAAGAAAATCCTGTTGATACTTAATTAGAGAGCTTTCCAGCGTTAGCTCCTCTATGATGGAAAATTTAAACATGTGCAGAATTAGCAAGAGTCCCTGTACATCCATCACTCTCAGCTTCAACCATTATTAGCTCAAAATCTCATCTATATTCTTATCCACTTCTCCTCCCATATTATTTTTAAACGTATCCCAGACAGCATATAATCTTCTCTGTAAATATTTCAGTGTGTATCACTAAAGAAATAAGATTCAGAAAAAGGTATCACATTCAAAAGACTTCCACAATGATTCCCAGGGAGAATGTTAGGAAGATAAGCAAAATGTGCCTCTTGCAAAAAGAACTAAAATAAAACACTAACTGTAACCACGGTGAGCACTTCCGATGCAAAATTAAATTCAGATAACTCACTTTTACAGATGAGTTCTTAAAAATTGGGAATTACACTGTCAATCTTCTCAAGGTGGAGAGACCAGCAATTTCCACAGGAATGCACACAAAACACTGTGTTGTGAAATATCTTCTTCCTGCCTGGTATTAGCTGTGTGGCACTGAGATGCTTGTTCTCCTGTTCCCACCTGTTACCTGAATCTACACTCCTCCTGTATAGACATGGCAAACACTCCTGATGGGTTATTACTTCCCAATGGTGTTGATGATGTGAATTACAAAAGTATCTGAGACAAGAAATGAGAATCCTGGAGGCAGCCCAGAAGGAAAGCCTCTCTGACTGCTCTATGGGTATGATGCTTATTGTATTAGTTGATCCTCAGACACAGATGTGAGAGCAGTAAGTCCAAAGAAGGGAGCTTGGAAGACAAGGGAAAAAAGTTTGAATTTTTTAAATATATATATGTACATATAGATAGATAGATATCCTTAGATGGCACTAGTGGTAAAGAACCTGCGTACCCATGCAGGAGACATAAGAGACACAGCTTCAGTCCCTGGAGAAGGGAATGGCAACCCACTCCAGTATTCTGGCCTGGAGAATCCTATGGACAGAGAAGCCTGGTGGGCTACACTCCATGGGGGTCACAAAGAGTCAGACATGGCTGAAGCGACTTAGCATGCATGCATGCATCCTCTAGTTTAAAGACTCTTCAGACAGCTGAAATTGGAATGCAATTACTAATTATTAAGGGAAATGTTCTGTATCAGCACCGATATAACATGGGGGTTGCAGAAGCAACATGAAGACGGCACTGGTGTCTCTCAAAAGAAATATGGAAAATGAAGGATGGAGATCTGTGTGATAGAGTAATGTTCTGATGTTAGAGCATCCTACTCAAACTTGAGGAAAGAAGGTTTATTTTATTCTAAAAGACCGAAATTTCATTCTTTTCTTTATTCCACAAATACTGACTGAGTGCTTATAACATCTCAGGCATGCTGCTAATAATGCGGAAACACAGTCTATTCACTCACAAAGTTAACATTGTAGCTTTGCTTACATAATATATTCAATCTTGGTAGTTATGTTTTTAACATTTTCTTTTCCTTAACCAGCAAAACCCTTTTATGAAATAAATGTTTTAAAGTCAGGCTCACCTAGAATAATCAAATGAATTTTAGATGGAACCCTAATATATAAAGTATATTAATATGATTTGACTTTTAGAAATATTATATCTGAGTGCACAATTCTACTATTGACTTTTAAAAGCAATCAATAATACCAAGGAGATTTTTTTGAAGGACAGAAAATGAAAGCAGAGGTTGTAGCTAATAGGCTTCTATCAAGCTCAGAAATAGTTTTTCACTGTATGTTATTTTGGCTGCAGCCAAGTGGAGAGAGAGATGAATTTTGATACACACAATGATCTTAAATGTCACTTTTGTGTAAAAAAAATTCTGACAATTTGAAGAAACTTTTCAATGAATTTCCCTATTTAATTGAAAAGATACTAGCAAGAAATTTTGCATTTCAAATTCAAAAAATCCTAATTTATGTTTATAGTATAGTGGATTTTTCAGAATTCAGCCTTTCAGGTGAAAAACTTTGTGTCATTTCTGATCTGCATCAACTGTGCAGCCATGGGAAAAATTATTCAGGTGGTCTGTGATTGATTTCCCTAATTCTAAAATGAAAGTGATAATACCAGAGTTGTTCAAATGATCAAGTTAAATAATGACCAAGTAATATATAAAATACTTACATATTACGTGGGTCAGAAGAAGTGTTCCATACAGAATACTTGAGATCTAATCCTACTTAATCCCTGGAGAAGGAAATGGCAACCCACTCCAGTATTCTTGGCTGGAGGATCCTATGGACAGAGGAGCCTGGCAGGCTACAGTCCATGGGGTTACAAAGAGTCAGACAGGGCTGAGCACACACACAGTCCTCCTTAATACAGCAGAAGTCGTGGTGGAGGGGAAGCAGCGCTATAGACTCACCGAATCTTATTGGTTGATAATCGTGTGCTATGCACGTGCAAAGTGATGGTGATGCAATGACAAAGACACAGCGCTCCGTGTCTGAAGCAGACATTCCATCAGGAAATGTGTGAGATGAGAAGCGTACCAGGCAAGGGGATGGCTTGTGTGATGAGAGTCGAGAATCTCTCTTGAGTCGAGAGATTGCCCAGAAGAACAGAGTGTAGTTTTCACCGTGATGATGGTAGAGAATAAGGGTTGTTGCATGGTCTGAAAGCAAGCATGATGCTGTACAGCTAAGCAGGGTCAGATCACTCAAGCTTTATAATCCATGTAAGGATTTGAAATTATTACCTCCTGGGACACTGGAAACCATTGAAGTTTCATAGACAGTTGAATGATTTTGGCATTAGAATGACAATTTTCTTTAAGCAAAAAAAAATGAAAGTAGGATGGTTCTTTAGAAGGCTGCTTAATAACTAAGGAAAGCACAGAAAATATCTTGGACTAGACAGTAGCAGTGGAGCAGGAGAAAATAGACATAATATTTTGGAGATAGGACTGACAGGAACTTGAAATTGATTGGCTGGGATAAATAACGGAAAGAGAATCAGAGACTTGGATTTTCAAAGAAGACACCAACCAAATAATTATGCCATTTTCCAAGATTATGGATTGTTAGTGAAACTAGTTTGAAGAGTAGATTTTCCATTTCATATGTGTGTGTGTATGCAGTAGTATCAATGGATGGAAAACATCAATTTTAGTTACTTCAATAGAATCTTTCAAGGCTGACAATCAGTAAGGAGAATTGGACTGAATGTAGTAACAATGTTTGAGTTGACATACCATTGTTTATTAAAACTTTGAGGATGGGTGAGATCATTTTGCAGGAATATTTGAAAGGAGATGACCTATGCAAAGCTTGGAGACAAAACAACATTTCAGGGTGGTTATGATGCAGAAAAAGCAGACAAAGAAAATAAAAAAGGAATGACACCAGGAAAGAGAAAAACTAAGTGTGTGAGAATTCACAAACGTCAAGAGAAACCTATTTCCAGAAGAATGGCCAGCTAATGGTAAACGGCTCCCAAGACACCATACCCATAGCCCCTGAAATGCATCCACTGGACTTAATGACCTGGATGCAGTTTCAATGAGGTGATGAACGCAGAATCTACCCTGTGATGGGTTGAATTCTCAATAGAAAGTGAGAATAAGTGAATGGCTTGTTTGAGGCGTTTTCTGTGAAAGGAGGATATATGAGATAACCAGAGGAGATCACAGGGTCAGGGGGGTTTTGAGTCCTTGTTTCAGACTGGAGAGACCAGAGCAGCCGGAAGTGCTCCTGGGAGGGCTGAGCAGAAAAGCCAAGCTGAAGACATAGATGGGAATGGGGATGGGGATGGGAATGAGGAAGGCAGCAAGAGGAGGCCTGTCTCAGGGCACGGGCAGGAGACTGGCTTTAAGCAGGGGGAGAAACATGATGAAATCTGAGATTTGAGTGCTTTCTTGCAGGGGAATAGTGTGAAGGAATGTTGAGGCTTTATTTTCTCTGTAAAGAAGATAAGGTCAGCTGTTGTGAAGAAGGGTACACAGAGGGAAAATTGAGTAACTGATTCAATGTTCTAAGTACCTTTCAAACTGTCACCACAGAGAGTGGGAGACTGCTGAAGGGAATAGCCTTAAAAACAAGCTAGCGTAGCACGAGAAGGCATGCTACTTGTCTCCAGCGTTATAATTTTCTCTGTACCATAATTCATTTGAAACTGGACACTGCTTATTATTTGTTAACTAATTTCCATACATTTTTAAGTGTAATCCAAGACTTTAGGGTCCCTGACAAAGCCATGCACCACAGTCATTTAAAAAGCTTGCTTCATAGACACCTGAGTATAATTACTGAAAGCCTGCCTCTCAAAACCTTTTTTTTTAAGTGGAGTGTAGTTGCTTTACAACACTGTGTTAGTTTCCCCTGTACAACAAAGTAAATTGGCTATATGTATAAATATCCAAGAAGGCAATGGCACCCCACTCCAGTACTCTCGACTGGAAAATCCCATGGACAGAGGAGCCTGGTGGGCTGCAGTCTGTGGGGTTGCTAAGAGTTGGACGCGACTGAGTGACTTCCCTTTCACTTTTCACTTTCATGCATTGGGGAAGTAAATGGCAACCACCTCCAGTGTTCTTGCCTGGAGAATCCCAGGGACGGGGGAGCCTGGTGGGCTGCCATCTATGGGGTCGCACAGAGGCAGACACGACTGAAGCAACATAGCAGCAGCAGCAACAGCATAAATATACCCTCTCCCTCATGGATCTCCCTCCCACCCATCTAGATCACCACAGAGCACAGAGCTGAGCCTCCTGCAAGGTTCCCACTCACTATTTTACACAAGAAATGAAAGTATTAGTAGCTCAGTCATGTCCAACTCTTTGCGACTCCAGAGACTGTAGCCCTCCATACTCCTCTGTCCAAAGGATTTCCCAGGTAAAAATCCTGGAGGGAAGCATGTGAGGCTTGGGCACCCAAGTGGAGATGCTGACAAGGCAGATGGATAGACGGGGTGTGGGAGAGGGTTCTTGGCTGAAGACCTTAGTACATGTATGCGTACTATTTAAAGACTTCCCTGATGGCTCATAAAGAAAAGAACCCACCTGGAATGCAGGAGACAAAGGTTCCATCCCTGAGTCAGGAAGATTCCCAGGAGGACGGCATGGCAACCTACTCCAGCATTCTTACCTGGAGAATTCCATGGGCTGAGGAGCCTGGCAAGCTATATAGTCCATGGGGTCACAAAGAATGGAACAAAACCGAGTGACTAAGCACAGCACACAGGGATGACGTTTACCAAGAAGAAAGCTTAAATCAAAAATAAAAGAATAGAGGGTAAAATCTTTGGTTGGGACAATGTTAGGAGGTCAGAGAGGATGGAAGCAAAGAAAAAAGACAAAAAAGAGTCGCTTAGGGAGAAGCAAAACCAAGAGACTGGAGATTAATGAACCTAGAGGGAAAGTGTTTGACACTCACTTGTTACTCAACTGTGTCACTAGTGTTGGAGTTCAAGGATGGAAAATTGTCCTCTGACTTTGGAAAAATGTGAAACATGGGTAACCTTAGGCATTCCACTGGACTGGTGAGAATAGGAACTTGCTTGGAGGTAGAGAGGTATCAATAGCTAGTACTGATGACTTTTTTAAAGCAAATTTTGCTGTGAAAATGAGCTTTACACCTTAATATAGTGGTATTGGTAGCAGTATAAAAACGTTTTAAATTTAGATAGCATTAAGACATGTTTAGGATACAGATGCAATGACTGGGAGAGGAAGAGATGTTGGTTGCAGAAGAGCAATACTACAGGACCTTCTTCCAAAAGGAACAAGGGGGAGCATCCTGAGAAGAACTGGAGGGATGAAGGCCAGTGCACTCTCCTGTCTCTGTGAGAAAAAGCCAGTATACCTACGAAGCTCAGGCTGTGGAACCAATAGTGGGAAGACGGCATGGTCCTCTTATGACTAGTTTTTTCCTTTTCTCATTTTTTTTAATGAAAAAAGTAAGTTGATGGGTGGAGGACTCAGTGGGCAAGTACTAGAGATTTAAGGAAAGGAGGGAAAGTCTGAGATTATCTTCTCGTTAAGAGGGTCTGGTGCAATAAAATTAGTATAGCCACTTTGAAAAACAGTAGGAAGTTTCCTTTAAAAATTAAAAATAAAACTGCTGTATGATCCAGAAAGTCCATTCCTGGAAAAAATGTATTCAATACACTCCAATGTTCATAGCAACACTATTTACAATAGCTAAGACATAGAAGCAACCTAAATGTTCACTGACAGATGAATAAATAATATACACAACAATGAAATATTACTCAGCCATAAAAAAGAATGAAATAATGCTATTTGCCACAACAAGCATGAACCCAGACATTATCACACTAAGTCAGAGAAAGACATGCACCATATGAAACCACTTACAAATGGAATCTACAAAAAATGAAATTTACAGAAATAGAAAGCAAACTTATAGTTACCAAAGTGAAAAGATGGGGGAGAGGGATAAATAAGGAGCTTGGGATTAACATATACAAACTGCTATATATAAAAGAAATACACAACAAGGTTTGTGCTACTGTGTAGCACAAGGAACTATATTTGATACCTTGTGACAACCATCACTTCATGGGAAATAGATGGGGGAACATTGGAAACAGTGTCAGACTTTATTTTCTGGGGCTCCAAAATCACTGAAGATGGTGACTCCAGCCATGAAATTAAAAGATGCTTACTCCTTGGAAGAAAAGTTATTACCAACCTAGATAGCATATTCAAAAGCAGAGACATTACTTTGCCAACAAAGGTCCGTCTAGTCAAGGCTGTGGTTTTTCCAGTGGTCATGTATGGATGTGAGAGTTGGACTGTGAAGAAGGCTGAGCGCCGAAGAATTGATGCTTTTGAACTGTGATGTTGGAGAAGACTCTTGAGAGTCGCTTGCATTGCAAGGAGATCCAACCAGTCCATTCTGAAGGAGATCAACCCTGGGATTTCTTTGGGAGGAATGATGCTAAAGCTGAAACTCTAGTACTTTGGCCACCTCATGTGAAAAGTTGACTCACTGGAAAAGACTCTGATGCTGGGAGGGATTGGGAGCAGGAGGAGAAGGGGACGACCGAGGATGAGATGGCTGGAAGGCATCACTGACTCAATGGATTGAGTCTAAGTGTACTCCGGGAGTTGGTGATGGACAGGGAGGCCTGGTGTGCTGCGATTCATGGGGTCGCCAAGAGTCGGACACAACTGAGTGACTGAACTGAACTGAACTGACAAACTATAATGGGAAAGAATCTGAAAAGAATTTATATATTAACAATGTGTTAACTTCAGGTATAAAGAAAAGTAATTCATTTTTTATGTACATACATATTATTATACATATATATTCAGTTATATATTTATGTGTTATATTATATATGTGTGTGTGTGTCTTTGTATATTTGTATATACAGGTATATGAATCACTTTGCTATATACTTGAAATTAACACATTATCAATCAATTATAAAAAGAAAGAAGGAAAGTAAATCTATCAAATGAGGTCAGATTTCCTGGCATTGATAAGCTAATAGGATTATAACTAGATGATGTCATTCCTAACCATTTCCATCCCAAGTAAGAGATGACAAAGGGTCAGAAATAGTCCCATTTCTAAGCAGCTGTCAGGCATGCCCTCCCCACTCCATGATGAATCACGCCAGCTCTGATGGCTTTTAGATTTCCCAGAACTTCAGAATAATTCTTTATTTAAAACGGCTAGAGGCTAAAAGTGGCTGACTATTTTTCTGGGCTCCAAAATCACTGCAGATGGTAATTGCAGCCATGAAATTAAAAGATGCTTACTCCTTGGAAGATTATCAATCAATTATAAAAAGAAAGAAGGAAAGTAAATCTATCAAATGAGGTCAGATTTCCTGGCATTGATAAGCTAATAGGATTATAACTAGATGATGTCATTCCTAACCATTTCCATCCCAAGTAAGAGATGACAAAGGGTCAGAAATAGTCCCATTTCTAAGCAGCTGTCAGGCATGCCCTCCCCACTCCATGATGAATCACGCCAGCTCTGATGGCTTTTAGATTTCCCAGAACTTCAGAATAATTCTTTATTTAAAACGGCTAGAGGCTAAAAGTGGCTGACTATTTTTCTGGGCTCCAAAATCACTGCAGATGGTAATTGCAGCCATGAAATTAAAAGATGCTTACTCCTTGGAAGGAAAGTTATGACCAACCTAGACAGCATATTAAAAAGCAGAGACATTCCTTTGCCAACAAAAGTGCAGCTAGTCAAGGCTATGGTTTTTTCCAATAGTCATGTATAGATGTGAGAGTTGGACTACAAAGAAAACTGAACACCGAAGAACTGATGCTTTTGAACTGTGGTGTAGGAGAAGACTCTTGAGAGTCTCTTGGACTACAAGGAGATCCAACCAGTCCATCCTAAAGGAGATCAGTCCTGGGTGTTCATTGTAAGGACATGTTGAAGCTGAAACTCTAACACTTTGGCCGTCTGATGCAAAGAGCTGAGTCATTGGAAAAGACCCTGATGCTGGGAAAGACTGAGGGCAAAGGAGAAGGGGACGGCAGAGAATGAGATGGTTGCATGGCATCACCAACTCAATGGACATGGGTTTGGGTAAACTCTGGGAGTTGTTAATGGACCGGGAGGCCTGGCATGCTGCGTTTCATGGGGTCACAAAGACTCTGACACAACTGAGTGGCTGAACTGAACTAAAAAGGGAACATCCATAATATGTGGACTTTTCTTAGTATCCTCTGATAGAAAATATAGGGAACAGTAGAATCTATGGAGCTCCATTTCCTGAAATTTTTTTCTCTCGTTCTTAATCTTAGAAATAAGTCTAGTTTAGAATGTGAGTAAACTCCACTATAGTAAAACAGCAAACACTGTTTAAACTGATTTAAGATGACAGAATGAAGACCCCAAAGGCCAGGTTACTGTCTAGTGAAGTTTCAACCAGGCCATCTTCTGAATGACAAGCCACAGAAATATGTTTAAGATCTGGGCTGCTGGATACAACAAATGAATCTTCTGGATTTTGCCAGTGACAGCACCACACAGAATAGTCAGCGCCTCCTGTTGTAGGTGCTGGATGAGGGATCTCTTTCTTAACTGAAGCATCAGGAACACTGGCTACCCTATTCACCATCCCTGGGTGAAAATAGCTACGCATATGATGGGACCCATGAATAACAGGGCAGTGTTTGGAATTGTCATTTAGTCGCTAAGTTGTATCTGTCTGTCTGGGCCCCATGGACTAGAGCCTTGCAGGCCCCTCAGTCCATGGGATTCTCCAGGTAAGAATACTAGAGTGGGTAGCCATTCCCTTCTCCAGGGGATCTTCTTGACCCAAGGATCAAACCCACATTTCAGGCAGATTCTTTACTATCTGATTCACCAGGGAAGCCCATCTTACCCAGAATAGTGTATATATGTCAATCCAAATCTCCCAATTCATCTCACCTTGCCTTACCCACCCAGGGCAGGAATAGAGGTTCAGGTATAGAGAACAGACATGAATTTTCACATCTCTCTCACTTTCCTATCTGCAGATGATCTCTTTTATCCAGTGTATTGTTTTTACATTGGCAAACATCACCATGCATTTTGTTTTGAAATATCATAATTTCAAATGTGAATTCTTAAGTTCAGTTCCATTGCTCAGTTATGTCCAAGTCTTTGTGACTCCATGGACTGCAGCCTACCAGGCCTCCCTGTCCATCACCAACCCCCAGAGTTTACCCAAACTCATGTCCATTGAGTTGGTGATGCCATCCAAACATCTCATCCTCTGCCATCCCCTTCTCCTCCCACCTTCAATGTTTCCCAGCATCAGGGTCTTTCCAAATGAGTCAGTTTTTTGCATCAGGTGGTCAAAGTATTGGAGTTTCAGCTTCAGCATCAGTCCTGCAATGAATATTCAGGACTGATTTCCTTTAGGATGGACTGGTTGGATCCCCTTGCAGTCCAAGAGTCTTACTCTCAAAAGTCTTCTCCAACACCACAGTTCAAAAGCATCGATTCTTCGGTGCTCAACTTTCTTTATAGTCCAACTCTCACATCCATACATGACCACTGGAAAAACCATAGCTTTGACTAGATGGCCCTCTGTTGGCAAATTAATGTCTCTGCTTTTTAACATGCTGCCTAGGTTGGTCATACCTTTTCTTCCAAGGAGTAAGCATCTTTTAATTTCATGGCAGCAGTCACCATCTGCAGTGATTTTGGAACCCAAAGAAATAAAATCTGTCACAACTTGCAGGCATTTATATTTGATTTTAATTCATGTTTACTAGTAAGAGGTAATCAATGTCAAAACATTTTGTATATAATATTTAAGAGAATGTCAAACTTATTATTTAGAGAATGTCATATATACTCAGAGCTAATGATTATTTGATTTTATTTCTTTGGTTTAGAGTCTGGTAAATTTCCACATATATTAAGATTTCTCAATAGGCCTTAAATGATTGAAACTTCGACATATTTGTAAGAAATATTTTCTGTTTCCTACTAACTCAAGTGTAAAGGATAATTTGAAAGATACAATGGGTTACTCTCCTCAATAGAAAGTATCTCAAAAACTGTACAAAGGTACTACTTTGGAAGCTTGGCTAAGGAAACTGACTAAAAGATGTTAGTTTTTGTGTCAGAGAAAGGTTGTGTCTACAAAGAGGAAAGTACTTTCATTTGAAAGGACAGTTACATTGCACAACTGAGTTTTCCTTTGCAGAGATTATAGATTCTGTTCCTAAACTGATAACCTGGATGACCAATGATCCCAGCACATTCATAGTACCACCCTTAAGTGAGAAAAATGTGGTATATGCTAGAAATCATTCACAGCCTTAACTCAGAGGAAAAAAAATCTGACCTCAGAGAAAACTTTCTGCAACAGATCCACAACTCTTTCTCATGGGTGCTTATCAGCAAGTTTCGCTCAATAGACAGTGGATTCGTGGTGCATTTTGATAAGTCCATACCCTCTGTTTAGAAATCTTTCTGAAAGTATTGCTAGAAATACAGTCATTAGCTTAATCTTAGAACCTGTTCTATGGCCTTTAATAGCCTGCTGGTCAATGAAGCCTCAATTAGAATGTTTTTTCTTAGGGAAAAGCCATCTTCCCTTGCAACCTCCTTATTTAACTTCAGTCCTTCTGACAAATTCTCACTCATCTTTTGAAGATTCAGCTTACTGTTTGGATCACTTCAAATCTCTCCCTTGTTCTGAAATTCTTCCTTGTTAAAGTTTAGTTTTTTCTGTATTTTTAACTTTTATATTCTGTATGTATGCAGAAAGTTATGTATTCCTAGCATAGCTTTTTCACAGGGAAAATAGTTAAAATATCTTACCTTGTGGATCAGTCAGTAAAGAAACCACTTGCAATGAAAGAGACGTGTGTTTTGTCTCTGGATCAGGAAGATTGCCTGGAGAAGGGAATGTCAACCAACTCCAGTATTCTTGCCTGAAAAATCCTATGGACAGAGGAGCCTGGTGGGCTACAGTCCGTGGGAGTCACAAAAGAGTTGGACACAACTTAGCGACTAAACCATCACCACTTATCCCATGGAATCAAACCCTCTACTTTGTATAGAGCAAAGCAATACACTTGTACAAAAACTGGAAGGTGAAAATAAAATTTGTTGACCATCTTCTCTTTTTTTCCAGCACTACTCAAAGCTCTGAAATATATTACCTTTTTAAGTTCTACAATATTTTTTCATGCAAGTATTTACCGTTCCATTATATAGGAGTAAAAACTGAGATTTAAGAAAATCAAACCAGATACCAAGATATGAGTCTCAGAGGTCAGGATACAAATGAAAATTTGTTTTCCGTACTCTAAATGACATTTTCTTTTGACCACATAATATTTAGTCAGATAACGAAGTCTTTTCTCAGAACCCTCTGCTTCCACCTCACCCAGCACCACTCACAGAGGGTCCTGGGAGCTATGCAGCTGGGGACTGAAGACCAAAAAGACAGACAAATCCCAAGAAAGCCAGCTAATGGAAGGAGAAGCATCAAAGCTGAGGCCTAACAGATGTTTACAGAAGAACAGGTTAAGCATGCTTACACGCCCTAGAATAAGAACCAGCAACCAAGAAAAAGCTCTGATAGGACGGACAAACAACAAGGTCCTACTGTCTAGCACAGGGAACTATATTCACTGTGTTGTGATAAGTCATAATTGAAAAGAGGATGTAAAAGAATATATATATGTATAACTGAGTCGCCTTGCTGTATACCAGAAATTAAGACAGTATTGCAAGTCAACTATACTTGTGTGTGTGTGTGTGTGTGTGTGTGTGTGTGTGTTAAGTCGCTTCAGTCATGTCTAAATCTATGTGACCCAAAGGACTGCATGTAGCCTGCCCATATATATCTAGATAGATAGATAGATCTATATAATATCTGTCATCTATCTAGAAATAGCTGAGAAAAGGCTAAAACATAGGCAGAGGTAAGATAATAGGCCAAACTACGAAGAAAGAAAGAGACTCAAAGGGTTGCTTAAATAAGAACATCTCAATTTAGCAACCAAGAGTTATAACTACTAACCCTACCACACAAATGGCGATGCACCAAGGTCACAATTCTCATGAGTTTAACATATTAAGAGTACATTATATACCTAAGACTGAAAGACAATGCCTTAGTTTTTTTTTTTAAGTAGCCACATTTATTTAAAATGGAAATAAACATAATAATCAAACTAATGCTCCAAACATATGCTGTTCACATGGAGGACACTTTAATGAGAAGAGATAATAGAGACTGCCTTGCAGTACCAAGTACAGACTCCTTCTACAAATATGGAGAAATAAAAGGACAAAGCTAGTTTCCAGAAGACAGTTCACTGTGAACATTTTACAGTTTTGTGTTAACTGTCTTAATATGAATCAGCCACGTTTCTACTTGAGCAATTTTTTAACCAAAGAAAAATAAGTTATGTGCTATGCTAAGTCATTTCAGTTCAGTTCAGTTCAGTCGCTCAGTCGTGTCTGACTCTTTGCGACCCCATGAATCTCAGCATGCCAGGCCTCCCTGTTCATCACCATCTCCTAGAGTTCACTCAGACTCACGTCCATCGAGTCAGTGATACCATCCAGCCATGTCATCCTCGGTCGTCCTCTTCTCCTCCTGTCCCCAATCCCTCCCAGCATCAGAGTCTTTTCCAATGAGTCAACTCTTCACATGAGGTGGCCAAAGTACTGGAGTTTCAGCTTTAGCATCATTCCTCCCAAAGAAACCCCAGGACTGATCTCCTTCAGAATGGACTGGTTGGATATCCTTGCAGTCCAAGGGACTCTCAAGAGTCTTCTCCAACATCACAGTTCAAAAGCATCAATTCTTCGGCGCTCAGCCTTCTTCACAGTCCAACTCTCACATCCATACATGACCACAGGAAAAACCATAGCCTTGACTAGATGGACCTTAGTCAGCAAAGTAATGTCTCTGCTTTTGAGTATACTATCTAGGTTGGTCATAACTTTTCTTCCAAGGAGTAAGCGTCTTTTAATTTCATGGCTGCAATCACTATCTGCAGTGATTTTGGAGCCCCCCAAAATAAAGTCTGACACTGTTTCCACTGTTTCCCCATCTATTTCCCATGAAGTGATGAGACCAGATGCCATGACCTTCATTTTCTGAATGTTGAGCTTTAAGCCAAATTTTCACTCTCCTCTTTTATTTTCATCAAGAGGCTTTTTAGTTCCTCTTCACTTTCTGCCATAAGGGTGGTGTCATCTGCATATCAGAGGTTATTGATATTTCTCCCAGCAATCTTGATTCCAGCTTGTGCTTCTTCCAGTCCAGGGTTTCTCATGATGTACTCTGCATAGAAGTTAAATAAGCAGGGTGACAATATACAGCGTTGACGTACTCCTTTTGCTATTTGGAACCAGTCTGTTGTTCCATGTCCAGTTCTAACTGTGTCACTTCAGTTGTGTCCAACTCTTTGTGATCCCATGGATTGTAGCCCGACAGGCTCCTCCATCCACAGGAATTTTCCAGACAAGAATACTGGAGTGGGTTGCCATTCCCTCCTCCAGGGGATCTTCCCAACCAAGGGATCGAACCCAGGTCTCCTGCATTGCAGGTGAACGTGTTACCATCTGAGCCACAGGGAAGCCCAACTTAAGTGATACTATGTGTTAAAGGTACAGAAATAGACATATTGATTCTAATTAGCAATGTAATTATGATGCTACATTTTTGTAATTCTGTCTTCAGTGTCAAAATGATAGCATAGCAAAAGACTTATAGGTGGTGGTGGTGGGGGGTGTCCATTAAGAATTTTGTTATCATCGCTATCTAAATAGAATGGAATCAACAGGTTATGAAGACTTTTATTTTTTAATGATAAATTGGTATAGTATGGTTTTATGTAAACTTAAAAAATTGATATACCCTTTATAGACATCATTTGAAAGCAGATTGGAAACTAGTTTGTCTTAATTATTTATTTCAGATCCTGTAAAATGAAATATGACTATATTGTAGACAAAAAGGAAAGTTGAACTGTAGGTAGAATGAGAACCATTAGTTGAGAGAGAATTTTGTTTTCAGATGGTAATTATGAGTTAATCATTTAAAACTGATTAAATTTGACAAAAATCCTATATAAAATAAAAGTGAAATAAAAAATAGTTGCAAGGTCACTGGTCAAGAGGCAGGATGGTGGCTTGGACGAAACTTTGTACAGACAAATTGTTTATCCACCTCTGTACCCATTATGGTTGAAGCACAAAAGAAAAATCAACATCAGAAACAGTTACCATTAGCTGGTTAAACAGAACTGTCCACTTGTGTGAGGTCTTCAAACCCTCTCTCAGGCCCTCTCCCTCTGCCGCCACATCTTTGGGTCCCCATAACCTCAGGCCCTTCACCCCCGACAGGACCACTAAGGGACATGGTCTCCTGTGCGGGTCATCTAGCTCTCTATTATTTCCACTGCTAGGAAGATAAACAGAGCTTCAGATCCTGAAACTGGAGGCAGATGGGGGGCAAACACCTTGAGTCTTCTGTTTTTCAAATATTAATGTGCAGACAGACTATCATCCAGGGGCATCTTATTAAAAGGCAAATTCTGATCTGGTGGATCTGGAGAAGAACCTGTGAGTCTGACCTTCTAAGCAGCTTTCAGGTGATGCTAAGGTTGCTGGTCTGTCTGAGAGGTAGAGATATTGAGAAAGATGCTAGTGAAAGAAATGGAGGAAAAGGAAACCAACGGAGAGATAGCTTTTGTTCTTGGCTTATAAGAATAGTGTTAAGATGTCCATTATTTTTTAAGGAATCTTCATCTTGTTTTCCACATAAAAGTACCATACAATCTAGCAATTCCACTTCTAGGCATACACCCTGCAGAAACCAAAAATGAGAAAAGACATTAGCAGCACAAATGTTCAATCCAGCAGTATTTACAAGGAAATACTAGCTAGGACACGGAAGCAACCTAGATGTCCGTCAACAGATGAATGAATACAAATATCGTGGTACAAATACACAATTTAAGTATACACATGAAGACTATTCAGCCATAAAAAGGAATGCATTTGTGTCAGTTCTAATGAGGTGGATGAACCTAGAGCCTATTATACAGAGGGAAGTAAGTCAGAAAGAGGAAAACAAATGTTGTACATTGACGCATATATATGAAATCTACTAATGAACCTCTTTGCAGGGCAGCAATGGGGATGCAGACATAGAGAACAACTTGTGGACACGACTGGTGGGGGAAGGTGAGGGTTAGATGAACAGAGAGTGTAGCATGGAAGCATAGGCACTACCATATTTAAATAGACAGCCAGTGGGAATTTGCTGTATGACTCAGGGAACTCAAAATTAGAGGGGGTGGGAGAGAGGTTCAAGAGGGAGGCAACGTATGTACACCTATGGCTAACTCAAGTTGATGCATGGCAGAAACCAAAGCAATATTGCAAAGCAATTATCCTTCCGTTAAAAACAAATGAATTTAAAAAAAACTGTCTATATTTCCCAAAGCCATCTATAGAGTCAAGGCAATACCTATCAAAATTCCAATGCCAATTTTCACATAGAAATAGAAAAAAAAATCCTAGATTTATATGGAGCTAGCCACAAAAGACACTGAGTAGCCACAGAAACCTTGAAAAAGAAGAGCAAAGCTGGAGGCATAATGGGTAGGCACTTGTTCTCAGTCCACAGACCTCATAAGCCATAATTTACTTAAATAAGCATAATCAGATGTAACTAATAAAGTTTTAATTTGCCTTAATTCTTAAGCTATTATCCCAAAACGTATTAATATAAGACATGACTGAAGCGCCGAGCACACGTGCATGCACTGTAGTAACTGTACTTCCAAGAGCTGTCTTATCACAGTAGCTGAACATAATGACAAATCCGGACGCAGATACAATTGTAGTTTTAAAAGAAGCACCAGTCAGAGAATTAGCATCTTAAAAACAGTAAATTATATAAAAATTTCTAATTTCCAAATGACTAATAAGCCACTCACTTCTTATTAAAGAGTCATATCAGTTAAAATGTATTTTATACACATAATGGATAAACACATGTGTTATGTAAGTCAGCTACACAATATACCATAATGAATACCTTATAAACAGAGCATGTACATACTGCTTCCTGTTATCTACACTAGTGACTTGTTAAAATACTTGTTTCATAAATTACAGCTTTATGTCAGTCTCATGTAATGTAGGCTACTGTGTTAACCTCAACTCGAAACTTCTCACAACTCCAACTCACCTATTACTAAACCTACTTCATTCAGATGTGCCTTTAAAAAACTCAGTATTATTTTATGGTTGCCTTATAGATTCAGGAGCTACTGGGATAGAAAACAGGTGAATTATTCCAGTGCTATGAGGCATCTCCTTACAATTTGAGTTTTAGTTTGTTTGGTTTACTCCAACAAGTGGTAATTAAAATAGACATTGAATAAAATTAGTTGTTTCTCAAATCATGACTTAAAATTATGTTTAAGGACACTTTACTTCATCTGGTTCACTCTTCAGTTAAGGGATAATGAAGATTGGAAGTATGCCTTGAAGAAGCTGAGTTTTAGGGCAAGACAAACTCTCCACCCTAAAGCTCATGACTGTGGACTAAGCTATGTGCACTGAAGAATGGGAAATGCTGAGTTTAGACATGGTGACTTTTCCAGAAAGCAACATGGTTTGATGAGAAGAAACAACCTGTCATGAAGTCAAAAACAACTCTTGAGCACTTACACTGTATGCAGAACTCAATGTGATTCCATGTTGTTAGCCTCCTATGGTACAAACTGAAACGCTGGGAAAGACGCTTTTCCAGAGCACAGTGAGAGTCTTCAGGGGGTCAGGACCAAGAGGATATCTCCGCTCTTTCAGTAGAGACCCAAGATTCATCCTCTTAGAGGAGTGGATGTCATGGAAACTTTGTAATTATTGATGAGGTAATATAATGAACTAAATATTACAAAAATCCTAGGTAACCTTTTAGGGGATGCCCAACCTCTGGGATCTAATGCCTGATGCCCTAAGATGGAACTGATATAATAATAATAACAGAAATAAAGTCCACAATACATGTAATGTGTTTGAATCATCCAAAATCACCCCCCACATCCTCCATAGTCTTCCAGGAAACTGACTTCTAGTACCAAAAAGATTGGAGACCACTGTTTTAAATGCTCAAAATTTCCAGGTACACAAATGGAATCAAGGCCCAAAAAAGGCTGCTTGGATCACAAGGATAAGGGACTATGACATTAAAATTTAAAATTCCTTAAACACATTGTCATGATGTGGCATTACTTTAACTTGTTTGGGAATAAGTAATTAAAACTTATACAACTGTTTCCCAAGAATAGCTATTTATTTAGTTCTTATTTGTCTCCTAGTTTAATCTCAAGAAAAAGTAATTGGCCATTAGCCTTTAAGGAAAATGTATGGAAACAAAAGTGAATCATAACAAACTGTAGAAAATTCTTAGAAATGAGAATATCAGACCACCTTTCCTGTCTCCTGAGAAACCTGTATTCTGATCAAGAATCAACAGTTACAACCATACATTACACAATGGACTAATTAAAAATTGAGCAAGGAGTATAACAAAGCTGTATATTGTCACCTTGATTATTAAACTTCTCGAGTACATCATGTGAAATGCCAGGCTGGGTGAATCACAAACTGTAAGTAAGATTGCTGGGAGAAATATCAACAACCTCAGATATGCAGATGATACCACTCTTATGGCAGAAAGTGAAGAGGAACTAAACAGCCTCTTGATGGAAGTGAAAGAGTAGAGTGAAAAAGCTCAATTCATGTACACCCATGGCAAATTCATGTCAATGTATGGCAAAACCAATACAGTATTGTAAAGCAAAATAAAATAAAAATAAAAAATTTAAAATAGAAAAAAAATAAATACAAAAAAAAAGAGAAAAAACTCACTTAAAATTCAACATTCAAAAATCTAAGATTCTGGCATCTGGTCCCATTATTTCATGGCAAATAGAGAAAAAGTGGAAACAGTGACAGGCTTTATTTTCTTGGGTTCAAAAATCACTGCAGATGGACTACAGCCATGAAATTAAAAGATACTTGCTCCTTGGAAGAAAAGCTATGATAAACCTAGGCAGCATATTAAAAAGCAGAGACATCACTTTGCTGACAAAGGTCTGCATAGTCAAAGCTATGGTTTTTCCAGTAGTCGTGTATGGATGTGAGATTTAGACCATAAAGAAAGCTGAGTGCTGAAGAACTGATGCTTTTGAATTTGTGATGTGACAGAAGATTCTTGAGAGTCCCTTGGACTACAAAGAGATCAACCAGTTAATTCAAAAGGAAATCAGTCCTGAATATTCATTGGAAGGACTGATGCTGAAGCTGATGCTCTAATACTTTGGTCACCTGATGCCAAAAGCTGACTCATTGGAAAAGTCCCTGATGCTGGGAAAGATTGAGGGCAAAGGAGAAGGTGACAACAGAGGATGAAATGGTTAGACAGCATCACTGACTCAATGGACATAAATTAGAGCAGACTCTATGAGATGGTAAAGGACATGGAAGCCTGGCATGCTGAGGTCCATGGGGTTGGAAAGAGTTTGACAGGACTTAGCGACTGAACAACAACAACAAAATGAAAGTAAAATATCCTATTAAATATTTAAAAGGGACCTAGCCCACACACTGCTTAAATAATCTAATTATAGCAAGAGAATCCACCTAATTCATCATAACACTTACAGCTATTTACTTGAATTCACTCATCCTGATTTTGGTTCCTTCTTAATTTTTTCCAAGCAATTGATTGACCCTAAAATGTTCCTCCTTAAATAATATTCCAATAAAATTAACAATGCAGGCCC
Organism: Madoqua kirkii; assembly: GCA_006408675.1. NCBI lineage: Eukaryota > Metazoa > Chordata > Mammalia > Artiodactyla > Bovidae > Madoqua > Madoqua kirkii. Next base: position 20,314 of record SJYC01030574.1, read on the forward strand.
ATGCGTTCTTGAAAATTGATAAAGGATAAAGCAAACACCATCCTGCTGCTGCTGCTAAGTCGCTTCAGTCGTGTCCGACTCTGTGCGACCCCATAGATGGCAACCCACCAGGCTCCCCTGTCCCTGGGATTCTCCAGGCAAGAACACGGGAGTGGGTTGCCATTTCCTTCTCCAACATATGAAAGTGAAAAGTGAAAGTGAATTCACTCAGTTATGTCCGACCCTCAGCAACCCCATGGACTGCAGCCTTCCAGGCTCCTCCATCCATAGGATTTTCCAGGCAAGAATACTGGAGTGGGGTGCCATTGCCTTCTCCAAAACACCATCCTAGTATGCTATAAAACATCACAGGGTGTAATTAAAAGAAAATAATATAGATAGCCATTCCCCTGCAACAGAACCCACTGTGTTTGAGTCAAATAAACAGCACAGAAAATGGTGGCGGGGGAATGAAAATGATGTTGCTGGGAATGAAGGTGATGATTTTTTTCACATTTGAAATTTACATATATAACTTAAAATTTCATAAAAATGAAATTGAAATCAAGCGATGCCCCTTTTTCCCCCTTTTTTGTAGGCGAGACCCTTGCCTCCATGACCTTCCCTGAGTACCCAAAGGCAGATTTAAACAGCTGCTTAAACAAGGGCCAAGAAATCACCTGAGGTGAGATTAAAGGGACCAGAGAATCTCAAAATTAGGAGACCACATGAAAACTTGGAGACACCCTAATCTTGTCACCCAGTCCACCCTTGTGAAGTATTTTTATAAAACTCCTCATGAAATCCTCCAGGGTGGGGACACACAGTTTTTCAAGGCAGGAACCCACTATGTCCCCCTAGGCATGACAAAGCAATAAAGCTATTTTTTCTACTTTACCCAAAATTCTGTCTCTGAGATTCAATTTGGCAATGGTGCACAGAGAAGCTGAGCCTCCAGCATCAGTTTTAGCAGCCCACGTAAGGTTCCATAAAGACCGTGGGATATCATTGTTCAGCACTACTGACAGATACATAGACCATCAAGTCTTTTTTCAGATTGAATCCAAATTTCCGATTAGGCTTCTGTAAGCCTGAGATTACATACTAAGCATCTATGCATATGCTCTTATTGTATACATTATGTGAGAAATTTGTGTTTCTGATTGGTACATTATATAATTTTTAATGTGTAGAATCAACACAGATACTTTAAAGACATTATGCACTATTGTAGAATTCTCAGAAGTCTCAAAATGTCCCAGAAGTGAATTCAGCTATCTATACCCAGGCACACTTTATCTGTTCTGTAGCTATAACACCAACAAAATGGTATTCTGAACAGAAAACCACCAGCTTTAAGAGGCAGTTTTAATGAAGTGCCTGAGGCAAGAAAGACTGCCCCAGAGTGAGCAAGTGATGTCCATTGAAAATTCTGTCATCAAAGGGAAATCGGTTTTAGGGCAATAGAGTCCAGGTGCAGACACAAATCTTGCAAAATGTCATCTATTGTATTCTTTTTGAAGTACTTTGCTGGTGGCGCAGACAGTAAAGAATCTGCCTGCAATGCAGGAGAGCTGGGCTTCAATCCCTGTGTTGGGAAGATATCCTGAAGGAGGAGGCAGCAACCCACTCCAGTAATCTTGCCTTGAGAATCCGACGGACAGAGGAACCTGGCAGGCTGTAGTCCATAGGGTTGAAAAATGGGACACGACTAAGCGACTAATACCTTCACTTTCTTTCATCAAACTGAGTTTCTTAAATTTACATTGCACAGAATTCAAAAGGGAAAATAAAGGGGCATTATAAAGGCTATATTAAATAAAAGAAACATACAATGTTAAAATTAAGATGAAGTAAGAAAAGCAATGCCAAAGAATGCTCAAACTACCGCACATTTGCACTCATCTCACACGCTAGTAAAAATAATGCTCAAAATTCTCCAAGCCAGGCTTCAGCAATATGTGAACTGTGAACTCCCAGATGTTCAAGCTGGTTTTAGAAAAGGCAGAGGAACCAGAGATCAAATTGTAAACATCTGCTGGATCATGGAAAAAGCAAGAGAGTTCCAGAAAAACGTCTATTTGTGCTTTATTGACTATGCCAAAACCTTTGACTGTGTGGATCACCATAAACTGTGGAAAATTCTTCAAGAGATGGGAATACCAGACCACCCGACCTGCCTCTTGAGAAATCTGTATGCAGGTCAAGAAGCAACAGTTAGAACTGGACATGGAACAATAATAGACTGGTTCCAAATGGCAAAAGAAGTACATCAAGGCTGTATATTGTAACCTTGCTTATTTAACTTATATGCAGAGTGCGTCATGAGAAACCCTGGACTGGAAGAAGCACAAGCTGGAATCAAGATTGCTGGGAGAAATATCAATAACCTCAGATATGCAGATGACACCAGCCTTATGGCAGAAAGTGAGGAGGAACTGAAAAGCCTCCTGATGAAAGTGAAAAAGGAGAGAGAAACAGTTGTCTTAAAGCTCAACATTCAGAAAATGAAGATCATGCAATCCGGTCCCATCACTTCATGGGAAATAGATGGGGAAATAGTGGAAATAGTGTCAGACTTTATTTTGGGGGGCTCCAAAATCACTGGAGATGGTGACTGCAGCCATGAAATTAAAAGATGCTTACTCCTTGGAAGGAAAGTTATGAGCAACCTAGATAGCATATTTAAAATCAGAGACATTACTTTGCTGACTAAGGTTGGCCTAGTCAGTGCTATGGTTTTCCAGTGGATGTGAGAGTTGGACTATGAAGAAAGCTGAGTGCCGAAGAATTGATCCTTTTGAACTGTGATGTTGGAGAAGACTCTTGAGAGTCCCTTGGACTGCAAGGAGATCCAGCCAGTTCATTTTGAAGGAGATCAGCCCTGGGATTTCTTTGGAAGGAATGATGCTAAAGCTGAAACTCCAGTACTTTGGCCACCACATGCGAAGAGTTGACTCATTGGAAAAGTCTCTGATGCTGGGAAGGATTGGGGGCAGGAGGAGACGGGGATGACCGAGGATGTGATGGCTGGATGGCATCACTGACTCTATGAACGTGAGTCTGAGTGAACTCTGGGAGTTGGTGATGGACAGGGAGGCCTGGCGTGCTGCAATTCATGGGGTCACAGAGTCAGACACGACTCAGCCACTGAACTGAACTGAAGAAAAGCAAAAGAATTGCAGTTATAAAACTTGTTCATCCCTTGTTGGTACTGATCTACTCAGAGAGATAAGTAATGCAGACCTTAATTTTCAAGCAGATCAAACTCTGTTGTTCTAACATATCCTGCTCATCAGCTCATTGTTCAACTAATCCAGGTCCTACACAATTAAAACTTAATCACACTTTTCCTCGGAGTCTGAAGTTACTCAGTCATGTCCGACTCTGTGACCTCATGGACTGTAGCCTATCAGGCTCCTCCATCCATGAGATTTTTAGGCAAGAGTGCTGGAGTGGGGTGCCCTTTCCTTCTCCAGGGGATCTTCCTGACCCAGGAATCATACCCAGGTCTCCCTCATTGCAAGCAGACGCTTTACCATTTGAGCCAGCAGGGAAGCCCTTCCTTGGAGTAGCAGCACATATTTCCTGCCCGCAAAGTGTTCGACCTCTAGAACATACTTTCTGGAAGGGACTTTGGAGAAAGGTGTCATCAAACATGAGCTTGTATCCTCCCACATACCTGGGAGATGGGCTGCTGCCGGCCACGAGGTGTACCTTCCAGAGATGGCTCTCCAGGCTTCCTTGAGAAAGACTGCTGGGTCATCAGGGTGACAACAGGCTCCTTTCATTTTTAAAAAGATGTGCATACATTTCAGAAAGGCAGAGAAAGGATTTCCAAGTTTTCTAAAGTATAGCTCTAAGAAAAGGAAATGGAGGGAACTCTTGTCCCTTATTTTCTACAGGAAGAATGATACTCTTACTTTTCTTATTTGCCCTTAAAATTACAACGCACAGCACTCCACTCTGAGCTTGACACACACAATTCAAGTCACACCTACTAAAATAGTATTTTATATCCTTTCATGCAGCTTGTAAACATGTATATCCTCACAGAGAATAGGGAAATTTTGGACATGACACCTGGATTCACAGTTAAGTTTAATAATTGAATTTATTCTTCTTTTCTTTCATTTGCATTCTTTTTTCTAACTCATCTTGCTAAATGAGAACTGGCATAAATTTTTGTCTGAGGACAATGCTGGTAATATGGGTTTGGGGAAAGACAATAAAAGGTGAAATTTTTTTCTAAATGACTATAACATCATTTTCAAACTGTGCATTTTGAGTTAATAACTTATTTCCCATATCTCAAATGTTTGAGGAGCTTGAAAAATAATTCTATTACCATGAGCTGGTTACAGCAGACAATTAATAACTGACCACTCCAATGCTTTGTGTTGTGAATTCACAATAATGTACAGACAAGTAATTATTAGGACTTTCAATACTCAGACAGAGTGGCCAACCAAGGTGTCATTACTTCAAGAAAACACTTGCAAAGATTCACTTTTTTTCTCTAGGTGGAGATATATCCCTTCAGAATTAGTATCACTCCATCAAAGTCCACCACTGCCTAGGGTGGAATTATTTTAGCCAGTGCCACTCCACAGTTAAAATTCTCCTAGATGTAAAATTATTTTCCTCAGACACTGAAATTATTCCCTCAGAGCAGGGCATGGAATCTTTCAAGTACTCTGCTCCCTGGTCAGCTTTATTCTCCCTCTGCTGTTTGAAAGTGAAGTGAAAGTGTTAGTCGCTCACTCATGTCCAACTCTTTGCAACCCCGTGAACTGAGGTATGATCACTCACGTAGAGACAGACATCCTGGAATGCGAAGTCAAGTGGGTCTTAGGAAGCATCACTATGAACAAAGCTAGAAGAAATAATGGAATTCCAGTTGAGCTGTTTCAAATTCTAAAAGATGATGTTGTGAAAGTGCTGCACTCAATATGTCAGCAAATTTGGATACCTCAGCAGTGGCCAGAGGACTGGAAAAGGTCAGTTTTCATTCCAATCCCATAGAAAGGCAATGCCAAAGAATGCTCAAACTACTGCACAATTGCACTCATCTCACATGCTAGTAAAGTAATGCTCAAAATTCTCTAAGCCAGGCTTCAACACTACGTGAACCATGAACTTACATATGTTCAAGCTAGATTTATAAATGGCAGAGGAACCAGAGATCAAATTGCCAACATCTGTTGCATCATTGAAAAAGAAAGAGAGTTCCAGAAAAACATCTATTTCTGCTTTATTGACTATGCCAAAGCCTTTGACTGTGTGGATCAAAATAAACTGTGGAAAATTCTGAGAGATATGAGAATACCAAATCACCTGACTTGCCTCTTGAGAAACCTATATGCAGGTCAGGAAGCAACAGTTAGAACTGGACATGAAACAACAGTCTGGTTCCAAATTGGGAAAGGAGTACGTCAAGGCTGTATATTGTCACTCTGCTTATTTAACTTATATGCAGAGTACATCATGAGAAATGCTGGGCTGGAAGAAGCACAAGCTGGAATCAAGATTGCTGGAAGAAATATCAATAGCCTTACATATGCAGATGACATCACCATTATGGCAGAAACTGAAGAGGAACTAAAGAGCCTCTTGATGAAAGTGAAAGAGGAGGGTGAAAAAGTTGGCTTAAAACTCAACATGCAGAAAACTTAAGATCATGGCATCTGGTCCCATCACTTCATGGGAAATAAATGGGGAAACAGTGGAAACAGTGACAGACTTTATTTTGAGGTGCTCCAAAATCACTGCAGATGGTGAATGCAGTCATAAAATTATAAGATGCTTGCTGCTTGGAAGGAAAGTTATGACCAATCTAGGCAGCATATTAAAAAGCAGAGACTTTGCTGACAAAAGTCCATCAAGGCAAAGCTATGGTTTTTCTAGTAGTCATGTATAAATGTGAGAGTTGGACTATAAAGAAAGCTGAGTGGTGAGGAATTAATGGTTTTGAACTGTGGTGCTAGAGAAGACTCTTGAGAGTCCCTTGGATTGCAAAGAGATCCAACCAGTCCATCGTAAAAGAAATCAGTCCTGAATAGTCATTGGCTACCTGATGAGAAGAACTGGCTCATTTGAAAAGACCCTGATGCTGGGAAAGATTAAAGGCAGGAAGAGAACAAGTCAACAGAGGATGAGATGGTTGGATGGCATCACCGACTCTATGGACGTGAGTTTGAGTAAACTCCAGGAGTTGGTGTTGGATAGGGAGTCCATGGCATTGCAAACAGTTGGATGCAACTGAGAAACTGAACTGGACTGAGGCCCACCAGGCTCTCTGTCCGTGGGATTCTCCAGGCAGGAATACTGGAGTGGGGTGTCGTGCCCTTCTCCATGGTACCTTCCTGACCCAGAGATCAAACCCCAGTCCCCTGCATTGCAGGTGAATTCTTGACCATCTCAGCCCCTAGGGAGGCTCTCTAATCCAGAATTAGAATCACCATCTGTCCTGGGTGTTTTCTACATAGTGTGACTGTAGGGACAAACTGTGTGCCAGGCCTGAAAGAGCTCAGATTCTGAGAAAAGCAGCTGTACAGGGAACCAGGTGGGGCGGTGCTCTCTGGAAGCCTAGGCACGCTGAAGTCTGTGTTCAAGTTCAGATTCACACAAATAGCTGAGCCAGACAATGGAGAGAATCGGTAACACAATGCAAGTACAGCAGGGAAGACAGTTCCAGAGCTCAGCTTAAAATTACTTTATTAGCAAGTCTTGCTGACTCTACATCTGAAACATCCTAAATGCTCGCCCATGAACCCCATCATTGTCACCATGCTAATCACATCTCTACCCTGGATGATGAACAGAATCCTGGCCAAACTCTGCTTCCCCTTTTGCTCATCTGGTGACGCTTGTGGTAAAGAACCTACTTGCAAATGCTGGAGATGTAAGAGAGTTGGGAAGATCCCCTGGAGAAGGGAATGGCAACCAACTCCAGTATTCTTGACTGGAGAATGTACAGAGGAACTCAGTGGACTATGGTCCATGGGGTCATAAAGAGTTGGACACAATGAAGCGATTTGGCATGCAGTCAGTTATCCATGAAGCAGCCAGAAGCATCCAGTAAGATTTTTTTCTATGCATTTCCCTGATTAAAGCCACCTCTGAACTTCAAATTGCACTGAAAACCCAAACCCTCGCCCCACCCCCTAACCACTGCCTTATCCATCTCCTTCTCCTGCTCTGATCTCATCTGCTTCTACCCTCCTTACCATCAGTCAGGGGTGTTCTTGGTCCTCACATGAGCCCAGCTTGTTCTTCCTCTGGGGCCACTGCATAAACGGTCTCCTCTCCAAAGGACATTCTTCCTGGAGAGCAAGGCGAGGCCCTTCTCTCAGCTCTCAGCTTAATGAGAAATGGAATATTTCCTGCCATATCAGTAAACAAAGGTTGTCACAGTCATCAGTGATCACAGCCACCATGGATGGTGAGCTGGTGACCCCTGAGGGAACTCAGGAAGAAAAGAATACCTGCCCCCTATTGGCCATCAGACTGCAGCCACTCCCCATGGTGAGCCCTGAGGATCTCAGGGGTGAAAACATGGGACACTGGCCGCAGACAGCTGAGATGCATGTGAAAGGAATGACTTCAGTGAGCCCACACTCTTGCATCTTCCCATACACAGAAAAGCACTAAATTCCTTAACTTGGGATATTTGCTTTTTTCTAAATTAATAATTATCTTTTGATGTTACAACCACCTGCCCTCTGTTGCAAAACTTCTATATGGTGTGGCTCCTCCCCACCTCACTGGAGCAGTTCTCTCAGGGTTACTTGAAATGCTGACTTGAAGTTCTAAACATTCCCACTGAATAAAATTGTACTCTCAACTTTTAGGCTGGGAATAGTTTTTAAGTCCTCATTAATGATCACATCCCAACTTTTCTGCTCACCCACCTAAAGCAGTCATGACATCACTTTCACTCCACTATTTTAACATTCTGCCTATGATAATTGTATTTTTTAGTTTGTTGGTTAAGTGATAAGACATCTTACTAAACTGCAGGTTTCGTAAAGCAGGGCCCTTGTCTGTCTTGTTCTCCACCATTCCTCCAGTACCAGAAAAGTGCTCACTAAATATTTGCTGTTTGAGTGAACAAATGAGGGGCACTATTGTAAGAGTTAAAAAAAAAAAAACAAACACCTATGGATAGAGCAGCAAGTGCATAATTACTGACATGGTCCTGGAAGAAGTAATGGGAAAATTAAACCCAGAATTAAAATAGACATGGGAAGGAAAGGATGTATGTGTGAGCTGTTCATTTTGTAAGAGCAACACTACTTGGAAAACATTTCTGTGTGGGGCTGAAGACCTTAACATGCATTTCAGTTCAGTTCAGTTCAGTTCAGTCGCTCAGTCGTGTCCGACTCTTTGCGACCCCATGAATCACAGCACGCCAGGCCTCCCTGTCCAACACCGACTCCTAGAGTTCACTCATACTCATGTTCATCGAGTCAGTGATGCCATCCAGCCATCTCATCCTCTGTGGTCCCCTTCTCCTCCTGCCCCCAATCCCTCCCAGCATCAGAGTCTTTTCCAATGAGTCAACTCTTCACATGAGGTGTCCAATTAGACACGTGTTAACCAGGATGGCATAGAAGCCCCATTGTCCTAAAGAACCTCGGAGAAGCAGTCTTTATGTTCAATAAATTAGTTGGTCACTGGTGGTCTCCAAGATCTCTTTTCAGCAAAATTAGGAGCAATCAGGACTGACTCATAGCCAGTACACACCAGTACGAGCTGGGCTGGGGTCCTTGCCTGTGTATTTGCAAAATCACCCCAGGCCACAGACATGATTTCTGCTAGCGGAGAAATGCTTAAGAAAAAAATAAAATGGAAGGAATAGTATGGAAAAATCCTTTGCAAAGAAATGTTGATGAAATAGACATACTGCAGCATTTCTCATTAATATTGAATGAGTTGGAGAGATGACTCTTAAACAATGATAAATGTAGATATATGTCCTACGTGCTAAGTCACTTCAGTCATGTCCAACTCTTTGAGACCCCATGGACTGTGGCCCACCAGGCTCCTCTGTCCTTGGGATTACCAGGCAAGAATACTGGAGTGGGTTGCCATTCCCTCCTCTAGGGGATCTTCCCCACCCAGGGGTCCAGCCCACGTCTCTTACGGCTCCTCCACTGGCAGACAGGTTGTTTATTACTAGTGCCACAGAGGGAGCCCAAGATGTAGACATACAGAGCTCTAATTCTCTTTCAAGTTAAACCAAACTTTGCTCACAGCCTTCATGTATACTGAGGGAGAGAAGTGTTATCTTGTCAGCTCAAAAAAACTCAGTTGCTTCTGGTTTTAAAAATAGTCAGCTTTAGATGACAATGCAGTAGCCACTACAGCTGGTCTCCCTGGTCAACGGGCCTCCATGCACTACCCTCATCAGCCACTGGGGGGCTAAGGAGCTCCTAGCCCTCAATTTGTGATAATTCATGGAGATATATACATACATATATATTTTTGGTATTATGTTCTCTTGTCCACTAACACTGTGATATGCATGCAGAGAAATGTAATGTTGCTTTAATCACTTCAGTGTAGCCATTACTTTGGCACATTGTTCTCATAGCATATAATAGATTTTTACTAAAATTTTAACCTGACAAATGTGAAAGTCACTGTCTAATTATTAGCTGTGTACATAGCTATTTAGTGTCTAGGCAGCATCCAAGTTACATGATATATTTGTTAAAAACACACTCCTGAATCCCAATTTGACATACTGAATCAGAATTCCCAGGGGGCCCTTCCTAGAAGCACAGACGTATTGATAACCAGCTCCCCATTTAAGCTAAGCGCAACATTTACTCAGAAATTCTGATTGGGTTTCAATTTTCATGGCTCCTCATCTGTTGGACAAAGATCCATATAACTGAAGCTGTTTTTTTTCCCCAGTAGTCAGGTACAGATGTGAGAGCTGGACCATAATACTGAGAGATAAAGAATTGATGCTTTTGTACTGTGGTGTTGGATAAGACTCTTGAGAGTTCCTTGGACTGCAAATCAGTCAATCCTAAAGGAAATCAACCCTGAGTATTCATTGGAAGAACTGATGCTGAAGCTGATGCTCCAATACTTTGGATACCTGATGCGAAAAGCTGACTCACTGGAAAAGACCCTGATGCTGGGAAAGATTGAAGGCAGGAGGAGAAAGGGGTGACAGAGGCTGAAATGGTTGGATGGCATCACCGACTCAATAGACATGAGTTTAGCAAACTCCAGGAGACGGTGAAGGACAGGGAAGCCTGTCGTGCTGTAGTTCATGGGTTGGACATGACTGAGTGACTTAAAAACAACACATGTTAAAAAGTACTGTTTATACGATGCTTCCCTACAAATATCTTAGAAGGATTTTGCATTCCTTACTCAGATCTTTCTACTCTTTGTTCTCACTCAAAAGATTTAAAAATTACATACAGAGAATTACACATGGGAACAGTATGGTGGTTCCTCAAAAATTTTAAAACAGAATTGCTATATAATCAAACTCCGGGAGATGGTGATGGACAGGGAGGCCTGGCATGCTGCGATTCATGCGGTCGCAAAGAGCTGGACACAACTGAGCGACTGAACTGATATAATCAAACAATTCCACTTCTGAATATGTAGCCCAAAAATTAAAAGCAAGGTCTCAAAAAGATTTGTACACCCATGCTCATGGCAACATTTATCACAGTAGCCGAGTTGGAAGCAGCACAAGTGATCACTGACAGAGGCCTGGATAAACAAAATATGGTCTGTACAGACAGTGGAGCCTTTCAAATCCAGCCTTTAACGGGGAGAGGATTCTGATATGCAGTGCAGTGTGGATGAACCTATAGGACATTATGCTAAGTGACATAAGCCAGTCACAGAAGGACATATACAGTTCTCCTCATAGGAGGTAAAGGATAGTTAAATTCATAGACAGTCAAATAGTGATTGTCAGGGGCAAGGGTGAGGAATGGTGGGCTGCTGTTTGAAGGGTATAGGCCTCACTTTCCAAAATGAAAAATTTCTAAAGATTGGTTGCACTGCAACACAAGTATACTTATCCCTAAAGAACTGTACACTTAAAATGTCTAAGATGGTTCATTGACTGTTATGTATATTTTACCGAAACTGAAATTGTCAAAGAATATTACATTAGGGTCTACAACCCACATCTTTAGTTTTGGGACTGAAACTCATTTCAGCTGTCCATACAGTGGCTGATAAGAAATAAGAGTTTATATAATTATAAAAGATACATGCACCCCTATCTTCATAACATCACTATTTACAATAGTCGAGACATGGAAGCAACCTAAATGTCCACTGACAGATGAATGCATAAAGAAGTTGTGGTGCACATGTACAATGGAATATTACTCAGTCACCAAAAGAATGAAAGAATGCCATTTGCAGCAGTATGGATGGATCCAGAGATTATCGTACTAAGAGAAGTCAGAAAGAGACAAATGCTATATGATATCACTTATATGTGGACTCTAAAATATGCCACAAATGAAGCTATTAAGGAAACTAAAATAGACTCACAGATGAACAGACTCGGTGCCAAGGGGTGGAGGGTGGGGGAGGGATGGATTGGGAGTCTGGGATTAGCAGAGGCAAACGCACAGCACAGGGAACTACATGCAAGAAATATCCTGTGGCAAGCCATCATGGAAAAGAATCTTAAAAAAGAATGCTTGCTTTTTGTGTAACTGACTCACTTTGCTGTACAGAAGAAATGAAACACAACCTTATATATCGGCTATGCCTCAATAAACTTTAAAGAAAAAGAAATAAAGTCATTTAACCTTTGCTTATCCCAATCATGACTTCAACAATAAAATGTTGGTTAATATTTTGATCTTTTAAGATTCACCAGTCACCTATTAATAGACTCATACAGAGGCTGTGTTTGCAGGAATATGAAGGTCAATGCTATTCCTTTTTTAACCAATTAAAAACTGGCACAACTGGGCAAGTCACTGTAAAATGAGTTAATGGGGTTCTCATTTATTCTCTACTAATGGCTTTCACTGTCCACAGATATTTTACCACCTGCTCAACCTGGAATTTAAAAAGAAAAATCCCCTGCCGTTTAGTTTGTAGAATATATATATTCTTTTCAGGGCCTTGGCAATTGGGTGGGTGACTCAAGCAGAATGAATCAACTCTCCATCATAGCAAAATGACTGCTGTACCAAAGCAACTTGTTTTTAGTATTTGCTACTGAGATTAGAAAGTTCTGAGGGCAAATGGATTATAAAGGGTTTTTTAATATCAATTTTTTTAATAACAAAACCAATTTCCAGGCTGACGCAGATAAAGGAAAATGTTTAAAAGTTAAATCCACAACTTATCTAAATCCCTACTTTCACAACCATTTTAGTCTTCCTATTGATCTAAATGTATGCTAAGGTTAAAGCAAAAGCCTGTGAGTGTGTGTGTGTGTGTGTGTGTGTGTGTGTGTGTGTATGTCCACACACACGCAGGCATGCATGCTTAGTCATTCAGTTGTGTTCAACTCTCTGTGACTCTTTGGATAGTAGCCCACCAGGCTCCTCTGTCCATGGAATTTCCCAGGCAAGAATACTGCAGTGGGTTGCCACTTCCATTCCAGAGGATCTTCCCGACCCAGGAACTGAACCTGTGTTTCCTTCATTGCAAGTGGATTCTTTACCCACTATAGTCATAAATCCTATAGGTGATTCCTAGAGGCATCCACATTTGTTGAATTTTCCAGAATAGTTTCAATGTCAAATATTCTTCCCTGATATACTCATAAAATCTTTTTATAAGACTATGAATAACGATTTTTTTTAATAATAAAATTTGAGTCACCAAAGTGATCCTGGAAATTTATTAATAATTTCTAACCCACAGGATTATTAAATCTCAGGGAAACTGGTAAAAAACAGAAAGAACTCAATCACTTTTTAATCTATTTTCTTTCTTAATTCTTACAGAAACATTTCAGAAATACCTAAAAACTAGCAAGTCAAAGTGAAGAAGCTGAAGCCAAAGTTCCTAGGTAAAAAATCTGGCCTTAAATGAGATATGTGTGGGCCTAATTTAATGAATTCTTAAGCATCTCCTGTGTTTTATGAAAACAGCATATATCATTGTTTTCTAACCTGTACTGACAAAATGCAAGATTTTCCTGATTTTCTGAAAATCTAAGGAAGTACAACATAATATAGATTATGTGTCATTTCTGGAGAGTCCAAAGCTTACTTGCTCTCTTGCTCTCCAGCCCCTTCTCTTTATTAATTACAATGATTCAGTTCTTCCTCAGGACATCTTTGATTCTTTGGTCTCAGATTTTTCAGGTCAGATATTTATCCATGAAACACATTTAAAAATTTATAACTCATTAGAACTTCTCATAGGTCAACTTTTAAAGTAATTACCTAAACAATTGCTGAAGTCTTTTGAAAGTGATTTAAAAACCTATATAAAAGTAAAGTCACTGAATGAGAGGGTAGTATACCAGGAGACGAAGTAACTATTGTCCATTCATTCTGCTCTGCTTATTGTGCTTCAAAAATACTATTGCATTATCTTAGAAGTGGTTTGTGTGTAGCAAAAAATAAATAAATAAATAAAGTCATAGTCTCCAGTGTCTATTTTCCTGTATACAAATTTAAGATGTTAGGAGAGGCCATGGAGATCGCCAGTGGCCAACTAATTATTTATTGAACATAAAGACAGCTTCTCCAAGGTTCTCTAGGACAATAGGGCTTCTAGGCCATCCTGATTAACACATGTCTAAATGTATGTTACAGTCTTCAGCACCACACAGAAATGTTTTCCAGGTAGTGTTGCTCTTACAAAATGAACAGCTCATACATACATCCTTTCCTTCCCATGTCTATTTTAATTCTGGGTTTAATTTTCATTACTTCTTCCAGGACCATGTCAGTAATTACGCACTTGCTATTCTATCCATGGTTGTTTTTCTAACTCTTACAATAGTGCCCCTCATTTATTCACTCAAACAGCAAATATTTATTGAACACACGCTGCATCCTGAGCACTTCTCTGGTGCTGGAGGAATGGTGGAGAACAAGACAGACAAGGGCCTTCACAGTCCGTGGTGAAGAGCCTACATTGTTGTTGTTTAGTTGCTCAGCTGTGTCCGACTCTCTGCAATTCCACGGACTGTCTGCCAGACGCCTCAGTCCAGGGATTCTCCAGGCGTGAACACTGCAGTGGGTTGACATTTCCTTCTCCAGGGGATCTTCCCAGTCCAGGGGTTGATCCCATGTCTCATGCATTAGCAGGCAGATTCTTCACCATCTGAGCCACCTGGGAAGCCCACAGAACCTACATTCCCACCTGAAGCGCAGGGTCGGTTATGGTGAAATATGTGAGCAAGTACCAGGACCTCTCACAACTTGATGTTTCAATCCTGTATTTTAGGACATGTACACATACACAGATAAACACACTTTACTGACTCCTCTGAAGAAAAACAGTTTTTGAAAAAGGCCACTTTCCTTATAGCAGTGACAAATGAGCAGAAATAACAGATTCTACCAAAAACAAGGAGCAACAGAGCTCAGAATGAAGTTGTGCATAACTACTTTCCCTAACTAGTAGCTGACCAAACTTCTTGAAGGTCAATGTGGAAAATGTATTACTGACAGTACTTGTGCCATCTCACTGGTAAATGCATTAGCCGTTAATGAAAAATGAATGTTTTCTTTGTCCTTTCTTTCTCTCCCCAACCTTTTTCTATGAATTACATGGTCTCTTCCATTTAAAAAGATATGTTGGCTCTCTGTCTTGATCTGTATTTCATTTAACTTGAATAATTATGGCTATATTTAAACTAATTTTTAAAGAAGCACTGGGTAAAATAGACCTAATTTGACTTGGGTTCCTTGCCAGTCTTAGATTGTCAAATATCTCCACTGCTTTTTCAATGCACTTTATTTTCCCCCTGTTTGGTAAAGTGATTTTTATATGGTTCAGTACTTGATGACCTGTCAAGCAAAGTAATAAATTTAAGAACTTTAGGAAATGTCACAGCTAGAAAATAGAAACTTCACTCTAATAGTCCTCCTAAATTATGATGTTATCACAAGAACATCAAGGGTAAGACTTCTCCTTGAACCAAACTTTTCAGTGAAAAGATTAGCTGATAATTACCGTGTGAACTCATAAAGACTTAGTTATAACCCTTTAGAGAAATATTTCACTTTTAAAGTGACCTGTTACTGGAAGACCTTAAAAAGACTGCAGGTTCAATTCCAGACCACTGCAATAAAGCCAGTTGCAAAGGTTTTGGTTTCTTAGTGCGTATAAAAGTTACGTTTACCCTATTGTTTAGTAAGTGTGCAATAGCATTATATATTTTTAAATAGCCTGCACCTTAATCAAAAAATATTTCACTGCTAACCATTATCTGAGCCTTCAACAAGCTAATTTTTTTACTGACAGAGGGTTTGAAATATTCCAGGGACTACCAAAATGTGGCACAAAGTAAACCAATGCTCCT
Source organism: Madoqua kirkii (assembly GCA_006408675.1). NCBI lineage: Eukaryota > Metazoa > Chordata > Mammalia > Artiodactyla > Bovidae > Madoqua > Madoqua kirkii. Next base: position 35,795 of record SJYC01030574.1, read on the forward strand.
GGAAAAATGGCAACAATAGACTTTCTCCATGCACGGTTGCCACAAACCTTCAGTTTATAAATAAATAAATAAAAATGGAAAATCTGAAAGGCATCATAAAGCAAAATACAATAAAATTAATGATGTGTGTCTATTAATAGTAATGTTTTATGCATGGAGTATTATTAATCTAAAGTGATGATATAAAAAACATCATCTCATATAAACTCTACAAAAACCCAGTGTGGCAGGCTGTGTTATTCTCATTTGTGATGAAGAATCTAATAGTACAAGAAGTCAATGTCAGTGTCTCAATGTCACAGCAAGGACCAGCACACAGATCTCTTAATATTGTTTCCTTTCTCCACATGGCCATGCTACATTCTTAGTTGTATTGTACCCTGCGTTTCTGAAATAATTATAATGGATACATGGAGACAGCAATTATTTTCATTTTAATTCTTTTTTTTTTCTTTTTATATACAGTCCTCTCTGGACTATTGCTCATGGAAATTACTTTGAATACAAATAAAGTGAATTATTACTTACATCCATTTAGTATCAACTAGGGCCTTTCCTGATATTCTTAGTCAGTAAAGAATCTGCCTGCAATTCAGGAGATCGCCTGCCAATATAGGAGACCCTGGTTTGACTCCTGGGTCGGGAAGATCGCCTGGAGAAGGGATTGGCAACCCACTCAAGTATGCTTGCCTGAGAAATCCCATGGATAGAGGAGCCTGGTGGGCTACTGTACATGAGGTCCCAAGAGTCAGACGTGACGTGGTGACTAAACCACCACCACCAATATAAAATAAACTGCATTCTGTGAACACTGCATTAGTGCTTAGTCTCTCAGGCGTGTCCTACTCTTGTGACCCCATGGACTATAGCCCACCATGGACTCCTCTGTCCATGGAATTCTCTAGGCAAGAATACTGGGGTGGGCTGACATCCCCACCTCCAGGGGAGCTTCCTGATCCACAGGTTGAACTTGAGTCTCCTGCACTGCAGATGGATTCTTTACCATATGAAACACAAGGAAACTCCTTTTGTGAACATTCAGTTTAGTTATTCAGTCGTGTCTGACTCTTTGCAATCCCATGGGTCGTAGCACGCCAGGCGTCCCTGTCCATCACCAACTCCTGGAGTTTACCCAAACTCATGTCCATCGAGTTGGTGATGCCATCCAACCATCTTATCCTCTGTCATCCAGCTTATGCTTCTTCCAGTTCAGCATTTCTCATGATGTACTTTGCCTTTAAGTTAAATAAGCAAGGTTACAATATACAGCCTTGACGTACTCCTTTCCCAATTTGAGAACCAGTCTGTTGTTCCATGTCCAGTTCTGGCTGCTGATTCCTGACCTGCATATAGTATTCTCAACAGGCAGGTCAGGTGATCTGGTATGCCCATCTCTTTCAGAATTTTCCACAATTTATTGTGCTTCACACAGTCAAAGGCTTTAGCATAGTCAATAAAGTAGAAATAGATGTTTTTCTGGAACTCTCTTGCCTTTTCAATGATCCAGAGAATGTTGGCAATTTGAACTCTGGTCCCTCTGCTTTTTCTAAAACCAGCTTGAATATCTGGAAGTTCACAGTCAGGTATTGCTGAAGCCTGGCTTAGAGAATTTTGAGCATTACTTTACTAGCATGTGAGATGAGTGCAATTGTGTGGTAGTTTGAGCATTCTTTGGCATGTCCTTTCTTTGGGATTGGAATGAAAACTGACCTTTCTCCTACTCTAAATGCAGGGGATTTGCTGTTGTTGTTAACTCATTATTTACCTAGAACAATTTTAGATTCACAGCATAATTGAGGGAAAGGTACAGATTTTCCATGGGTCCTCTACCCAGTATATATCCATAGCATCTCCTACAATCAACATTCTCTACCAGATGATACATTTGTTACAGCTGATGCACCAAACTGGCACATGATCATCACTCAAAGACCCCTAATCTCTTTACTGTCCCCCTGACTTGCCTTTTACAGAATGTCCTATCGTTGGAATCATTTGGTATATACATTTTCAGATTGCCTTCTTTCACTTAGTCATATGCATTTAAGTTTCCTCCATGTATTTTCCTGGTTTGATAGCTCATTTCTTTTTAGCCCTGAATAACATTCCAATGTCTGGATGTACCACTTACCTACTAAAGGACATCTTGGCTACTTCCAAGTTTTGGCAATTATGAATAAAGCTGCTACAAATATCTGTGTGCAGGCTTTTATGTGGACATACATTTTCCACTCTAAGTATCAAAGAGAATGATTGCTACAACATAGGTCAAGAGTACTTTAGTTTTGTAAAAAACAGAACTGCCAACTCTGTGTAATCAGAGTTTCATATTGATTTCAAAATTGAACTTCTCCCTTAGGAAGGAGTAGTAGTTTGCTGAATGAATGTTCGGTACTCTAATTTGTAAATTCAACTAAGGTATTCAGTCATTATATAGATCCAATTACTTCCTTTATTGTAAAATAGTCTAACTTGCAGTCCAATAGAGATATTTTACAAATGTTCTATTGATGTATATTTACAAACACACCAGCACAAACACACCCAAGCAGCAAAGTGCTATTTTCAAAGATTCATTTTGAGTGAAACTTGCATTAAGAACTTATTAGCTGAAAATTAATTTATTTCCCAAACAAGCATAAAAAACTCAAAGCTGTAGGACTTTAGAGAAAAAGAAAACTGAAAAGGTGTTGCCTTCATTTGCAAGACTGTGATTTTTCTCAAAGTCCATATGCTTTCAAGTAAGCTGTTCGCTAAGAATAGAGAAATGCTGATTGTAATACATGGAATAAGAATATAAAGCATATAACAAATGTATGGCATAGACCGAAGCATAAAGAGATGGCACATTTTATTAATCACTCAGTATATACAATGTGAATACTAAGCTCTGAAAGAGCTCTGTTGTATATGGTATTGTTGCAGTTTTCAAAGACCATCTGCAAATAGCCTCTCAGCACTTGAATGATCAATAAAGTCTCAGTAATAGTTGGTGGTTGGAGGGTGGGAAGAATGGGGAGATTAGGACTGAAATATATATACACCAATGATACTATGTATAAGATAGATGATTAATGAGAACCTACTGTATAGCATGGGGCACTCTACTCAATACTCTGTGGTGACCTGAGTGGGAAGAAGTCCAAAAGGGCGGGGATATTGTAGAGCTGATTCATTTTGCTGTACAATAGAAACTAACATAGCATTGCAAAGAAACTATACTCCAAAAAATGTTGACAAGATTAAAAAAAAGTAGGAAACATTTTTCATAAACAGATCTTGGGCATCTCTCACACACTGCAAACAGCTGCTACAATCTGCCATAGTCTTTAATACCCTGTCATAAAAGAAAATCCATAAATCTAGTCTCCAATGTAACCAGTGTATTCTCACTGCTTTCCTGCTGTGCCCTGTCACTTACAAAGCATGAGTAATGAAAAACTGTACCCTCTGGAGTAGCCAATTCTCAGAGTCATTAGTTTTCTTTAATACTCCAGTTTTATTTCAAGAATGGGCAAGACAAGAAGTAAGACATTTTGTGTCACTTTAGGATAATAACATATCATGTAATTCTAGGGTCATAAAGAATTCATAAGTGATCCCATAGAGGAAAGTTCATTTGCATGCTCTCCAGAGTTTTATCTCTTCAGATGTGACCTTGTATAATTAAATATATTTGAAATATCAAGAGAAATGGCAGCGAGGCAGACAATAGAATTCTTCATTTTATCTGGGACTGAAATAAAGTGAAATTAAATTATAAAGTGCAGTCAGTGTAGTATTAGATAAAAAATTTCAATGAAGTCCTCTTTATATGATCGTACTCATTAGCATTTATAGGCAGACAATTATACCATGTGGGGTGTAACAGGATTTTAAAACTAGCATTTCATCTCTATGGGACTTCCCCAAAAGGACTCAAATGAAGTATCCCTGAGACTCAGCTGTACATGTTAACATTAAATCAGATAATTCAAATATGCAGTTAGACCCAACACAGGGAATTCTTCTTTTTAAAATAAACAGATTTTTCATGAGAAAAAAAAAAAACAGTTCTCTGTGTCACCATGAAATGTTGATTAAATGTATCAAAAAAAGATGATTAAAACCATTAAAAATACACTTCTACAGAGAAAGATCTTCACAGAAACATTAATGAAATTATATTTGAATTACTTTTTTTTATAAAAAGGTAATTTTTAAAAGACACAAACATAATTTTATCAGAATACCTTAAAACTTGCATTCTCTTAATTTGTAACTTATTATTCTCTTTAGAGGTTTATCTTTTTCCTGCAGTCACAGCGATAGTTTGTTTGACTATAATCAACCTAATTTTGAGAATGAGAGTTTTAATTCAGTGTGATTCATTACCAAATCATTTGTCATTTACAGTATATTTTCTTAATTCATTATATGATTTTTTTGGTTGTTAAGTCGTGTCCTACTCTTCTCCAGTGCCATGGAGCGTGGCCTGCCAGGCTCCTCCGTCCACGGGATTCTCCAAACAAGCATACTGGAGGGGGTTACCATTTCCTTCTCCAATTATATGACTTAAGCTTTCTTATTATGACACATGGGTACAGAACAGTATAGAAGTTTTGTTTTGCGTCCAGCTAAATAACTTATCGTATACCTATGCTCGTGTAACTACTGCCTAGGTTAAGAAGTTAAACAGTAAAGGGACTTCCCTAGCTTTCCAGTGGTAAGCACTCAGAGCTCTCAGTGCTGAGGGCCCAGGTTCAGTCCCTGGTCAGGAAACTAAATTCATGCAGCCTCACAGTGTAACCAAAAAAATAGGGAAAAAAAATCACGCGTGTGTGGACATACACATACACATACACATATAACACACACACACAGACACACACACTCTCTCTCTCCCTCTCACTCTCTCTGCTCTCTGTAAGTTCATAACCTAAGAGAAACACACTTTTTAAAAATAGAAAGCAAAGAACAGCATTCTCAATCCCTCTCTTGACTGCTTCTAATAAGGAACACTTCTCTACCCATTTCATCAGGTAACTGCTATCTGGAATTTATGATAATAAATTCTTGCTTTTATTTGCAATTTTATCACTTAGATATTAGATCACCACCTACTGGGCAACCACCGGGCTCTGACTGGTAAGTTACAATCCACAGGGTCACAAAGAGTCGGACATGACTGAAGCAACTTAGCACATGTGCAGACGTCAGAATCAGAATTAATGCTCAATCGGAATTAATGCTCAGAATTAATGCTGACATTCTGCAATGCTATGGACTGAGGCCCATCGGGCTCCTCTGTCCATGAGATTCTCCAGGCAAGAGTACTGGAGTGCGTTGTGATGCCCTCCTCCAGGGAATCGAGCCTGGGGTCTCTTGCATTGCAGGCAAATTCTTTTCCATCTGAGCCAAAAGGGAAGCTAAACAGTATTTTATTGAGTGCGCATGGTGTGTTTTTGCATCTACTGAACAGCAGCACTTCCCATTCCTGAGCAGGAATGGCACCTGCTCAGACCCTCCTGAGGCTTCAGAGACTGGAGGGCAGCAGTGAAAGGACGGGATCTGTTTCTCAATACTTTACCTGGGAGGCAGAACTCTAAAGTGACTCCATCGCCCCCTGGTGTCCTTGCCTGGTGTAATCCTCACGGATGTGATGGATTTTACTCCCATAATCAGGTTTTCTCATAGGGTAGCACAGTTAACTGCAGGCTTCCCAGGTTGCGCAATGGTAGAAAATCCACCTGCCAGTTTAGTAGATGTGGATTTGATCACTGGGTCAGGAAGATCCCCTGGAGGAGGAAATGGCAACCCACTCCAGTATTCTTACCTGGAGAATCCCATGGACAGAGGAGCCTGGTGGGCTACAGCCCATGGGGTCCCAAAAGAGGCAGACACAACTGAGTGACTGAGGATGCATGTACAGTTAACAGCATAGGTAAAGTTGGTGACGTGAGGGAATATATGCTATTCAAAAGGAAAACAGACAGAAACTATGAGACTGATTCAGAGAGCATGCAGAGAGAAAAAGCCAAGAAGTGCAAGTCGCTCAGTCATGTCCAACTCTTTGCAACCCCAAGGACAGAGTCCATAGAATTCTCCATGACTATACGATCTTCTGGTAAAACTTGAAGTATTCTTACCTGGAGAATCCCATGGACAGAGGAGCCTGGTGGGCTACAGCCCATGGGGTCCCAAAAGAGGCAGACACAACTGAGTGACTGAGGATGCATGTACAGTTAACAGCATAGGTAAAGTTGGTGATGTGAGGGAATATATGCTATTCAAAAGGAAAACAGACAGAAACTATGAGACTGATTCAGAGAGCATGCAGAGAGAAAAAGCCAAGAAGTGCAAGTCGCTCAGTCATGTCCAACTCTTTGCAACCCCAAGGACAGAGTCCATAGAATTCTCCATGACTATACGATCTTCTGGTAAAACTTGAGAAAAATCAAAAATGAGAGTATTCAACCCTATGTACTGTTGTCTCTAGAGTTAAGGGTGCGTCTCACAGAACTGGAGACAGAACCTAGAGAGCTACTTTTTAGGAAACGAGGGCTTGTCTCTTCAGACATCTCAGCAAAAGCCAAAGACAGAGAATGAATTCTCTCTAAAACAGCTGTGGAGATATCTTTGCTTAACAGAATGAAAACCAGTGAAATCCATGCAAGGTTCGTACAGTTCTGGAGAATATTATGTCAACATAAATACTGACAGACTTGGGCTGAAAAGGATACAGATAATACTAGCAGGTGAAGTGAACTGCTCAGCAGCAGACATGTGCTGAGTGTTATGGAAACAGAAGAACTACTCAGATGGAAGAATCAGGAGCCAAGAAAGAGAGCTGAGAGACACAGAATTAGAAGACCTTGACACATAATCAAGGGACAAGGGCTAGAGGTGAGCAGGCTGTATTTGACAACAGCCTTGGGGAGCTTTCCTGGTGGTGCAGGGGTTAAGAATCCACCTTGAAATTCAGGGGACGCTGGTTCAGTTCCTGGTCTGGAAGATTCTGCATGATACCAAACAACATGCTCTGTAGCCCACCTGCTGGAACTACTGAAGCTCATGCAATAGAGTCTGTGTCCTGCAACAAGAGAGTCCCCTGCAAGGAGAAGCCTGCACACCGCAACTACAGAGGCGCCCCTCCACAGCAGTGAGGACCCTGCACAGTCAAAACTATTAAATAAATCTTAAAAACAAAATGCCTTGAACCAATGAATTCCTTTTACCTTTTGCTTTTTCATTTCCTCCGTTTTAACTACTCCTGTCTCATCATTTCATGCTGAGTACCAGAGGAATGTAGGTTATCTATTTAGCTTTATGGTCTAAAGAGGAAGAGTAATTATATCCCAGGAGTGATTCTTAATTCAACAGACTAAACCCAGGAGCTTCATCCATACCTGGTTTAGATGATTTCGATAATGAGATTTCAGACTATTTCACTGATGAGATTTTGGATTCAAATGGATACTGCAACTTGATGAAAATTTTGGGATTCTGGGGAGGTGATGATTACATTTTACATTTGGAAGCACATGAATCTTTGGGAGCTGAAGGACAGACTGTCGTGTGCAGCATCAGATTCCCCATAGTTCCCTCGCCTCTGGCTTACAAACGCTGTGTAACCCTGGGGCCGTCGATGTGGATTTTACTGCCTACACTCATTTTTGTTACACGGCACACAGTTCACCTTATGATGAGGAGGTTAACGAGGTAGGCCTGCCCATCACATAAACAGAGAGTTTTCTCTGGCTAGTTGCAGAAAAAAAGTCAGAGATTCAGAATACAAGAAGGACTTGAAACATGACACAGGCTTGAAGTGGGGCAGGACACGTGGTGACCCACCCCTGGGGGCTGAGAGCAGCCCAGGCTGACAATCAGCAGGACACAGGACCTCAGTCCTACATCCTCAAGGAAACAATTATGCTAATGACCAGTGAGTTTGCACAACCCAGATTCCCTTAAAAGAATCAGGACCCCAGCAACAGTTGATGTCAGGCCAGTGAGACTCAGAGACCCTCCATATCAGTCCAGACTTCTGATTGCAACACTCTGAACTAATTTTTAAGCCACTAATTTTGTGGTGATTTGTTTCACAGCAATAAAAACTAACACCGCTTGGTATCTTGACTAGCTTTTAAAATTTTTAGCTAACTTCTTAGACATGGAATGCATCATGTCTTTGCTTGTACTTTGGCGCCGGACCCCACACATGGTATGGGTCAGGACTATGACTAGTGATGTGTGTGTATGTGGTTCCTGCTTGGAGATTATTATAAGTAATGCTGTTGAAAATAACCTTGTACTTGTCTCTCATTCACAGGTTAATACATGTTTGTTGAATACCTATCTAACATTGGAATTGCTGAGCCATAACATAGAAACATAGGAACATAATGTCAAATCAATTTAAAAAGTGTTTGAAACAATTTACAAGCACACTCAGAGTTTATTAGTGTCCTATTGTTTCCAGTCCTTGCCAGTACTTTTTAATTAGGCCTCCTAATAGAAGTACAGAGCTATAACGTGGCATTTTTTATTGGAGTATAATTGCTGTACAATGCTGTGTTAGTTTCTGCTATACACAGTGGCTCAGAGGTAAAGAACCCTTCTTCAATGCAGGAGACATGAGTTCAGTCCCTGGTTTGGGAAGATCACCTGGAGAAGGACATGGCAACCCAATCCAATATTCTTGCCTGGGAAATTCCAGGGACAGAGGAGCCTGGTGGACTACAATCCATAGGGTCACAAGAGTCGGGCACAACTTAGGGCCTACACCACCACCACCATACATGTATCCCCTCCATCTTGAGCCTCCCTCTCAGCCACCCCCATCCCACCCCCTAGGTCATCACAGAGCACTGAGCTGGGCTCCCTGTGCTACAAAGCAGCTTCCCACTAGCTATTTATTTCCCACGTGGTAGTGTATGTTAATTTATATTTCCGGATTACTACTGATCAGTTTAAGTACTACTTTACATTTTCATTGGCCATGGATATAATCCCTTTTGTGAAGCGCCTTCACGCCATCATTTGATGGCACTGTTCATCTTTTTCTTACTGATTTTGTACACATCCTTGTCTGTTTTAGACTTGAGGCTGTCATATGGCATAAGTATTGCAGTTATCGTCTCACAGTCTGTACTGGGCAGCTGGGGCTGTCATAACACAATGCGGGTCGTTCAGACAGCAGATCTTGGTTTCTCACAATATGTGGTTCCTGCTTGGAGATTATTATAAGTAATGCTGTTGAAAATAACCTTGTACTTGTCTCTCATTCACAGGTTAATACATGTTTGTTGAATACCTATCTAACATTGGAATTGCTGAGCCATAACATAGAAACATAGGAACATAATGTCAAATCAATTTAAAAAGTGTTTGAAACAATTTACAAGCACACTCAGAGTTTATTAGTGTCCTATTGTTTCCAGTCCTTGCCAGTACTTTTTAATTAGGCCTCCTAATAGAAGTACAGAGCTATAACGTGGCATTTTTTATTGGAGTATAATTGCTGTACAATGCTGTGTTAGTTTCTGCTATACACAGTGGCTCAGAGGTAAAGAACCCTTCTTCAATGCAGGAGACATGAGTTCAGTCCCGGTTTGGGAAGATCACCTGGAGAAGGACATGGCAACCCAATCCAATATTCTTGCCTGGGAAATTCCAGGGACAGAGGAGCCTGGTGGACTACAATCCATAGGGTCACAAGAGTCGGGCACAACTTAGGGCCTACACCACCACCACCATACATGTATCCCCTCCATCTTGAGCCTCCCTCTCAGCCACCCCCATCCCACCCCCTAGGTCATCACAGAGCACTGAGCTGGGCTCCCTGTGCTACAAAGCAGCTTCCCACTAGCTATTTATTTCCCACGTGGTAGTGTATGTTAATTTATATTTCCGGATTACTACTGATCAGTTTAAGTACTACTTTACATTTTCATTGGCCATGGATATAATCCCTTTTGTGAAGCGCCTTCACGCCATCATTTGATGGCACTGTTCATCTTTTTCTTACTGATTTTGTACACATCCTTGTCTGTTTTAGACTTGAGGCTGTCATATGGCATAAGTATTGCAGTTATCGTCTCACAGTCTGTACTGGGCAGCTGGGGCTGTCATAACACAATGCGGGTCGTTCAGACAGCAGATCTTGGTTTCTCACACTCCAGAGGCTGGACAGTCCGAGGTCAGCGTTCTGGGAGGGCTCAGTCTCTGGGGTTCCTCTCTTCCTGGCTTAGAGATGGTGCTCCCTCACTGTGTCCTCAGATGGCAGAGAGGGGCAGCATCAAGCCCTCTGGTGTCTCTTCTCATGAAGGCAATAATCCTGCCACGAGGTCCCCACTCTCAGGACCCTATCTAAACCTAATTGCCTCCCAAAGTCTCCATCTGCCAATACCCTGACATTAGGGATTAGGAAGTTAGGATGTCAACGTATAAATCCAGGAAGGACAGAGACATGCCCATAGCACAGCCCTTTCTTGGTATCTCAGTGTGTTCTCCAGCTCATCTTTACACCATATTCTTTAAGATCCTTAGTACTGAGAAATGTAATATGCATTCATGACCTGTATATGAAAAGAAACTAAAAAAAGAGTAGATACATGTATATGTATAGCTGTCTACTTTGGTTTACACCTGGAACTAAGATTGTAAACCAACTATATTTCAATAAAAATTTGAATATATATATATAATATACATTCAGAATGATGTGCAAAAAAAATCGTTGTTGTTTAGTCATTAAGTCCTGTCTGACTCTTTGCCACTCCATGGACTGCTGCACGCCAGGCTCCTGTGTCCTCCACTATTTTTTGGAGTTTGCCCAGACTCATGTCCATTGAGTCCATGATGGCATCCAACCATCTCATCCTCTGTTGGCTCTTTCTCCTCCTGCCCTCAACCTTTCGCATCATCAGGGTCTTTTCCATTGAGACAGCTCTTCACATCAGGTGGCCAAAGTATTCCATTCCATAATTTATCATAAAAAGAACTCTTAGGGGAACATCACCCAGGGCAAGAGGCAGCACCAGGGTACCACCTTGGACACCTACTCCTGACCACACAAGTCACTGCCACTCACTCTGCTCAAAGCAATCTGAGTCCTATGGCAAGTAAATCCTTAATTTATCATTTTACCACATAAGTGAACATGCCTTGAGTCTATCGTTTAGTTTTGCCTTTTTTTAAGACTTTATATGAATGAAGTTACACAGTAGCTGTACTATCCTATTGGAAAAGTTTTGCTCAACATACTACTTGTGAATAGCTTTAATTTACTCATTTATTACTGGGTAGCATTTCATTGAATGAATATTGCACAGTGTATTTGTTCTTCCTTCTATTTATAGAGATTATTAGATTTCCCTGTTTGGGAATATTGTAAATAGTGCTGCTATAAACACACACTTTCCCTGATAGCTCAGCTGGTAAAGAATCTGCCTGCAATGCAGGAGACCCTGGTTCTATTCCTGGGTAGGGAAGATCTGCTGGAGAACGGATAGGCTAGGCACTGCAGCATTCTTGGGCTTTCCTTGTGGCTCAGATGGTAAAGAATCTGCCTGCAATGTGGAAACCTGGGTTCGATCCCTGGATTGGGAAGATCCTCTGGAGAAGGGAAAGGCTACCCACTCTAGTATTCTGGCCTAGAGAATTCTGTGGACTGTATAGTCCAGTGACTATACTATACTATTTCCAGTGTCTCAGTTCTTCATATCAGGTGGCCGAAGTATTGGAGCTTCAGCTTCTTCATCAGTCCTTCCAATGAACACCCAGGACTGATCTCTTTTAGGATAGACTGGCTGATCTCTTCTCAGTCCAAGGGACTCAAGAAACTTCTCCAGCACCACAGTTCAAAAGCATCAATTCTTCGGTGCTCAGCTTTCTTTATAGTCCAACTCTCATATCCATACAGGACCACTGGAAAAACCATAGCCTTGACTAGATGGACCTTTGTTGGCAAAGTAATGTCTCTGCTTTTTAATATGCTGTCTAGGTTGATTATAGCTTTCCTTCCAAGGAGAAAGCTTCTTTTAATTTCATGGCTGCAGTTACCATCGGCAGTGATTTCAGAGCCCCCCAAAATAAACTCTATCACTGTTTCCATTGTTAATCCATCTATTTGCCATGAAGTGATGGGACCAGATGCCATGATCTTAGTTTTCTGAATGTTGAGTTTTAAGCCAATTTTTCCACTCTTCTCTTTCACTTTCATGAAGAGGCTCTTTAGTTCTTCATTTTTTGCCATAAGGGTGGTGTCATCTGCATATCTGAGGTTATTGATATTTCTCCCGGCAATCTTGATTTCCTCTTGTGCTTCATCCAGACCAGCATTACCCATGATGTACTCCACATATAAGTTAAATAAGTAGGGTGGCAATACACAGCCTTGATATACTCCTTTCCCAATTTGAAGCCAGTCTGTTGTTTCATGTCTGGTTCTAACTCTTGTTTCTTGACCTGCGTGCAGATTTCTCAGGAGACAATTAGGTAAGGTGGTCTGGTATTCCTATCTCTAAGAATATTCCACAGTTTGTTGTGATCCACAGTCAAAGGCTTTAGTATAGTCAGTGAAGCAAAATTAGATGTTTTTTCTTGGAACTCTCTTGCTTTCTCTGTGATCCAATGGACGTTAGCAATTTGATCTCTGGTTACTCTGCCTTTTATAAATCCAGCTTGATCATCCAGAAGTTCTTGGTTCATGCACTGTTGAAGCCTGGCTTGGAGGATTTTGAGCATTACTTTGCTAGCGTGTCAGATGAGAGCAATTGTATGGTAGTTTTGAGTATTCTTTGGCACTACCTTTCTTTGGAGTTGGAATGAAAACTGACCTTTTCCAGTCCTGTGGCCACTGCTAAGTTTTCCAAATTTGCTGGCATACTGAGTGCAGCACTTTCACAGTATCATCTTTTAGGATTTGAAATAGCTCAACTGGAATTCCATCACCTCCACTAGCTTTGTTCATAGTGATGCTTCCTTAGGCCCACTTGACTTTCCATTCCAGGATGTCTGGCTCTAAGTGAGTAATACACCATCATGGCTATCTGGGTCATTAAAATATTTTTTATACAGTTCTTTTGTGTATTCTTGCCACCTCATCTTAGTATCTTCTGCTTCTCTTAGTTCCATACCATTTCTGTTCTTTATTGAGCCCATCTTTGCATGAAATGTTCGCTTGGTATCTCTGATTTTCTTGAAGAGATCTCTAGTCTTTCCCATTCTATTGTTTTCCTCTGTTTCTTTGCATTGTTCACTGAGGAAGGACCATTTATGTGTCTACACAAATATTTTAAGAGCACCTTTTCAAGCCCCAAAACCTGTTTGGAGAGGCTTGACATCATTATAGCATTAAATCTCCCTATCTGTAAGCGCAGTGTTCATTTTGTTTATGTCTTCTTTATTTGTAAAATTTTGCTAGACTTGATGCTGTTGTAGATAGTGGGCTTGGAAACTTTTTAAAATTTTTAAATTACTAGTCTCTGGAATACAGACAATTGATTTTTATATATGGAGCTTGCATCCAGCATTTTACTTCTAAGAATTATAATAGTTTAGGTTTGGATTGTTTAGGATTTTCTGATTACATAGCAAGCCATCAATCAACTTTGAAAATAATGTCTTAGTTGTTCCTTTCATGTTCTTATGCATTTCTTTTTCTTAAATTTGTTGCACTACTGAACAGAAGTATTATTACCTTGATGGTATGTTGTGTGCAGTTTAGTAAGAATTCTCTGCTTGACGGAAACTAACTCATCAATAACTCATTATTTTTAACAGTAAGTTGTAATTTTATCTTCAATACATATGAAATACATTTATATCTTTTATGTACGTAAAAATTGTGTTGTAAGATATATCATATTTAGTTTTTATTTATTTATTACTTTTTTTCTAAGTAAAATCCTGCTGAACTCAGCACAGTCATTGACAGGTTCAATATTACTCATTTTTGGGGTTTCTTGTACCTCTTCACTGTAACTCTATAAGCAAAGATGTTTTAATAGTCTCATCTCATAATTGAAGGACAACAATGGAAATTGAGAATCAGACAATTTTAAGAATATCCTGAAGGTCACAGACGTAAGTGGTGGAGCTGGGACAAGCTTTGACAGTCAGCCCTGGCGCCTCCCTTTTAACTGTGATGGCTTAAGTCCTCCGCATCTATTAAGATAAGACCATCTACATACTTACAGGCGTCTCTGGTGGCTCAGATGGTAAAGAATCTGCCTGTAATGCAGGAAACCTGAGTTCAATCACTGGGTCAGGAATATCCCCTGGAGAAGGGAATAGTTACCCACAGTATTCTTACCTGGAGAATTCCTTGGAGAGAGGAGCCTGGCAGGCTACAGTCCATTGGGTCACAAAGAGTAGACACACTGAGGGACTAATACACACACATACTGTATACATTCACATGAAAATACTATGTGAACCTGTTAGCAAGGTTTGCTTTAAATTGTTTTAAATAAAGCCTTTGGCTTTTCAACAGAAACTTTTTCTTTTTTTAATTTTTAATTGGAGGATAGTTGCTTTACAATGTTGGGTTGGTTTCTGCTAGACAACAACGTGATCCGGCCATAAGCATGTATGTCTCACCTCCTTCTTGAGCCCGGCCCTCCCACCACTCCCTGTCCATCTTGCCCCTCTAGGTCATCACAGAGAAGCAAGCTGAGCTCCCTGTGCTATCCAGCATCTTCCCACTAGCTATCTATTTCACACATGGTAGTGCATGGCAATCCACTCCAGTATTCTTGCTTGGAGAATCCCATGGACAGAGGAGCCCGGCAGGCTTTATAGTCCATAGAGTCGCAAGAGTCGGACATAAATTACCTACTAAACCACCACCACCACCATGCATATATGTCAATGTTACTCTCTCAATTTGTCTCATGCTCTTTTCCCCCTGCTGTGTCAAAAAGCCCATTCTCTATGTCTGCATCTCCATTCCTGCTCTGCAAATAGGTTCATCAGTACCATTTTTCCAGATTCTATATATATACATATATATGAACACATGATATTTGATTTTCTTTTTCAGACTTGCTTCACTCATATAACAGGCTCTAGGTTCATCAACCTGAGTTCAACTGAGTCAGAATTTTTTCCTTTTTTGTGGCTAATTTTATTTGTGTATATATGTCATATATATGCACCACATCTTCTTCATCCATTCATCTGTCATAGAACCTAGGTTGTGTCCATGTCCTGGCCATTTAGTGCTGCAATGAACACTGGGGCGCATGCACCTTTTTCCATTATGGATTTCTCAGGGTAAATTCCCAGTAGTGAGATTGCCAGGTCACATGGTATTTTTATTTCCAGGTTTTAAAGGAATCTAAAAGGAGAAGATTTTGACCCAATCTCATGCCAACATGTGGAAAAGAGAAGGCTGTGGCCTGTGTAGAAGTTAAGCAGAATTTCTTGTAAGAGTTTTATCCAGAATCCTGTTACTGGACGCTTTGTTCTGTTTTTATCTGTCTTTATTATAGCCTTCCTTTGTGGCTCAAATGTGAAGAATCTGCCTGCAATGTGGGAGACCTGGGTTCAGTCCTTGGGTTGAGAAGATCCCCTGGAGGAGGGCATAGCAACCCACTCCAGTATTCTTGCCTGGAGAATCCCATAGACAGAGGAGCCTATTGGGCTACAGTCCATGGGGTGGCAAAGAGTAGGATGTGACTGAGCAACTAAGCACGGCACAGCATATGTTCAAGGAAGTTAAGGCCCTCACCCTTCTCGCTTTCCCCTTTCTCATCCCCATCCTTCCACTCAACCAGAATCCTTCCACCCCTACTTTATCCTATGCATAAGCCAGCACTTTGGTAAGATGGCCTGACAAGGAGAGAGATTTGGCTTCACTTTATAGTAAAACGTCACTAGAATCCAGAGCCAACACTGCATTATTTTGTCAGTGATGGTGGCTGGATGCATGCCGTCCCTACAGGAAGACTCCATTATCTTATGTTCATGATTTCACAAGGGTTTTGATGGATGTCTAACCCTTCCTTTTGCTGCTGTGTAATTGTAGGCAGAAATAACCACAAGTCTGAATTATAGCAGTGTAAGAGTGACATGCAAGGCAAATTAGGTAATTTTAAAGTAATTTCTTTGTATGTGAGGTAAAAGGAAGAATCATAATAAGATCTTAGTGGGGATACTTGTGCATTTAAAGTACTTTTTGCTGGAGACACATCTTATTTAGAATTCTGATCCTACAGAGAACCTTTTTCCTTCTATTGATCCAGGGGGCCGGGGTGGGAGGGAACTGATTGTGGGCGCTGACCCTGGGTTAGTGGGAAGAGAGGGAATATGTTGATTGCCACTAGCATATTGACTGATCTGCTTACAATTCTTGTAAATTATGTTTACATAATTGACCTGGTAAAGGCTGAAAGACAGTCAGTTGACCATAACAGACACGTCCTAGGAGATGATGGCAAACTTATTAGCCAAGTGAACAAAGACCATGGTGATTCTGTGTCATCTATTAAGTAACCTGGGCATACCTTCCCAGGCTTCCCAGATAGCTTACTGGTAAAGAATCCAGCTACCAACGCTGGAGATGCGGGTTCAATCCCTGGTCCAGGAAGATCCCCTAGAGACAGAAATGCAACCCACCCTAGTATTCTTGCCTAGGAAATCCATGGACAGAGGAGGCTTAGAGGGCTACAGTCCATAGAGTCACAGAGTCAGACACAACTTAGGGACTAAACAACCACAACACAAGCACTGCTGCTCAAATGCGGGTTCAATCCCTGGTCCAGGAAGATCCCCTAGAGACAGAAATGCAACCCACCCTAGTATTCTTGCCTAGGAAATCCATGGACAGAGGAGGCTTAGAGGGCTACAGTCCATAGAGTCACAGAGTCAGACACAACTTAGGGACTAAACAACCACAACACAAGCACTGCTGCTCAGGGCGTGGGATGCCCGTGCAATGTTCTCCTCTCAATGCAGGACACTGCTTTCCATACAGTCACATTGCGAGTTGCTTTTACAGCCTTCTTGCCTTTAAGAGGCCATTGCAACACTTTAACCTTGGGCATTTAAAACCAATTCATTTCTGTATCTGATTTAATAAGTTACAATTCTAGCGCAAATCCAAAACAGAAATTTACTATCTTTCTCCTATTTCTCTTATAAATGTCCACTGTGTTTGAACAAGTTTCAGGCTTTTTCAAGGAGCCCTAGACAATAGATTTGTTATTTTCCACAAATTGGATATATCAGCCTATTAGCAATGGGATTGCTGTTTCTGTCATCAGCAGTTTAGCCTGGTACTAAATGTTCATAGATTTCTAGTTAATTAAAAGAAAACTCAAGTTTCTATTGAGTTACTAAATTTACATTTCTCTGATATAATTGTATATGATTTTAATCATCAATGTTCATTTAAACCAAACAGGCACATAGTATTTAAACAATTTACAGATAGTACCTAATTGTGAAAGTACAAAGTTTTCAACCAGCTATAAGATTCAGAGCTCTGGTCCTTCTTTATTAGAAATCTTTTAATTTCAAAGTTCAAGAGGAACAAAACCATTTTCTTATTTTTGACTCATATTTTGCTCTGATTTTTTCCAACACTCTGTGGAAGCTGAATTTAAGTTTGCTATCATTTCCAGGATTCAGCTTTTAGTCATTGGTAAGAGCATGTGAGGAAGGACAAAAGGTGACACAATACAAAAATATATCAAGCTAGCCCGAAAGAAAAGGTTACCATGTCGTATGGGATTGGCCAAAAACCCAAACAAACATTCTGGCCAATCCACTTTTTTCTTTTTAAGAATTTGCTGAAAAATTGTCATGTTTTAGAAAGTGATGTGTGTATAGAATTGAAAATGTTTTTGAAATTTAAGCCTTTTATGTCTTCTGTTTTACTGAGTTCTTCATAAAGATGTACAGAAATCCTATTCTGAATCCTATATGATACTGGGCACCTTTACATACATAAGAAAAGTAATATTTAATCATCACAAGAACCCTGCACCCTAAATATTCTTTTATCCCCATGTTGAAGGTAAGGAAATCACACCTCAGAGATTTTTAAGTGTTTATCCAAAGGTGCATATCTAACAAACAGCAGAGGCAGGATTTTAACCTATACTTTAAATTTTAAATCTAATGGCCTTTCATTCATATGACGTTCAGATATTAATGCAGATAAGTAATACCTGTTGACTTGAGTACTGGTTAAGTGTCTACTGCATCCCCAACACTGAGTAAAGAAATAGGAGGGGGGGGGGGAATACATATTTAGCTGGAGATATCAGTAATCTATGGAGAAGGAAATGGCAACCTACTCTAGTATTCTTGTCTGGGAAATCCCCTAGAGAGGAGCTTGGTGGGCTACAATGCATGGGGTCACAAAGAGTCACACAGCTTAGCAGCTGAGCATATCACTAATCTAAACAATAGCATTTCTAAATTGAACAATTTTAAATATATTTGGTATATTTCATTAAAATATAAGTGGTACACAACTTCCTTATCCATTTGTTTGCTGATGGACATCTAGGTTGAATGAAGCAGGGTACTCAAAGCTGGTGCTCTAGGACAACTCTGAGGC
>SJYC01030575.1:0-17880 GCA_006408675.1 Madoqua kirkii
AATATTAAGTTACTCTCCATAAGACTTAGACTATGACACTGTTAAATAATGATCAATAATGTAAGACCTATTGATGACATTGTTGTTTTCATTCTGTGTGATGCTTACCAGTTAGTTTTTAAATAAAAGAGATGTGTATGTATGTGTGATATGTATGAATGTTTCTCCTTGCAAAATGTACCCTCTAATAATTAGCTTTCTAAAATATATACTGCTCTCACAAGAAATTGAGGATTTGTCTTTGGTCCTACATGTCCAGAGAAAGAGGCAGCACACATACAGGACTGGAAACCCTAACTCCCTCCATATTCCAGGTCACTGGACTAGAGACGCTGGAGTGAGGTGTGGATTTCCCACCTAAAACAATTCCATAAGCCCAGAGCTCACACCGCCCCCATCCTGTCCTAACTGATATCACAGAATTAAAACAACCCCCCAGGCAAAGGCACCCAGCCCAAGATATGCCTCCTCCCAGAATTAACCTTTGCAGGTCACCTACACAAAATGCTTCTCTATCTTGAGCAAGTATTCACTATCCTCCCTGGTCCAAGACCATTCTTATTTTTTTAAGTATAGCTGTTTTACAATGTTGTTGTGTTAGTTCCTGCTGTATAATATGTGGATCAGCTATATGGTACATATATCTGGGCTTCCCAGGTGGCTCAGTGGAAATGAAACCACGTGCAAAGCAGGAAAGAGACACAGGTTCAATCCCTGGGTCAGGAAGATCCCCTGGAGAAGGAAATGGCAAGCCGTTTGCAGGTCACCTACACAAAATGCTTCTCTATCTTGAGCAAGTATTCACTATCCTCCCTGGTCCAAGACCATTCTTATTTTTTTAAGTATAGCTGTTTTACAATGTTGTTGTGTTAGTTCCTGCTGTATAATATGTGGATCAGCTATATGGTACATATATCTGGGCTTCCCAGGTGGCTCAGTGGAAATGAAACCACGTGCAAAGCAGGAAAGAGACACAGGTTCAATCCCTGGGTCAGGAAGATCCCCTGGAGAAGGAAATGGCAAGCCGCTCCAGTATTCTTGCTTGGGAAATCCCATGGACAGAGGAGCCTGGCAGGCTACAGTCCATGGGGTCATATGAGTCAGACACAACTTAGCAACTAAATCACCAACCAACACCATGCGTATATCCCCTCCATCCTGAGACCGCTTCCCCCCAGGACTGCGCTGTGCTTCCTGGGCTGCACAGCAGCTCCCCACTAGCTAGCTGCTTTACACGCTAGGCAGCCTGTACCTGTCGCTACTCTCCCAGTTGGCTTCAACCTCCCCTTCCCCTCTGTGTATGCGTGTCCATTCTTTACATCTGTGTCTCTACTCCTGCCCTGCAAATAGGTTCCTCTGTGCCATGTTTCTAGATTCCACATACACACATTCATGTACATTTTTCTTCTTTTTCTCTTTCTCACTTACTTCATTCTGTATTTTGTTTCTGCCTCTAGCATGTAGATGTCATCTTACTTTTATTATGTAGTTAATGATGCTAATCTATAACTACGTTTATAAGTCAATTCTTGGCTTTTAATAAGACAAACTAAAGTGTTACATTCTACCTACTACTTCCTATCCCTGTGTTCTATGACAGATGGCCTTTACCTTTCTGAATCACAGTTTTTTGTAAATAAGAATACTAGTGTTTCCTCCTGGATATCAGAAGATTCAATGCTTAGGATGACCTCAAACTTTTTTTTATTATAAAGCATCCATTACTTCCAGTTGGAGAAGGAAATGGCAACATACTCGAGGATTCTTGCCTGGGAAATCCCATGGACAGAAGAGCCTGGTGGGCTATGGTCCATGGGTTCCCAAACAGTCGAACACAACTGAGTACACACATAGCTTCCTTTTGTTGATAATAGTCTCAGTGTCGCAATTATTTATGGTATTTTTTTCTTTCTTTAAGTATAAATGAAACAATGAGAACATGAGAAAAAATGTATAGATTTACTATATACAAATAGAAACAATATTGACAATTTTATTAAAATATCCTTTGTAATGTCATGAAAGTATCTTCCTTTAAGGAAAGATAACATGTTAGCCAACTTACAAAAGAAGTTTTCTGAATGTGAACAATTTTCCTAGAAAATCTAAGTACCTGTAATCACATCTGCTGTGTGGAACAAATGAGGAAGAACAGAATGTAAGTCTTATAATGACAAAAAAAAAAAAATCACAATTTTAGATACAGGAAGCCCTTGGTCTGTGGGCATCAACCACTTGGTTAGTCTGTATTTAAATGAATACCAATGGTCATCAATAGACTTTAAACACTATAAGAGCCCAGAAATTGTATGAGAGACCTTGATAGGCTTTTAGAAATTCCAGTATATTTCAGTGAGAGTTCCAACTGTTTCTTAGGAACACCACTTACTGCAATTGTCTGTGGAGAATGCACTCTTCAGAGCAGAGTGGAACTGTAGCAGCCGGCAAAAAGAAAAATAGGTCATGCAAGAGTAAATGAAAAGGCTCATAGCCATCTGTGTGAGTGAGCTCTCTCCACAGCACTTAAAAGTGCAGCATGGAATTAAAAACCAGACTCTTCTCCCAGCTTTCATTAGCTACTTCACAACTTAAAGGACCATGTGATTTCCTTCTATTCTGGCCAGGGGGGTGCACATTTTCAGAGAACCCTATACTGGAGTGGGTTGCCATTCCCTTCTCCAGGGGATCTTCCCCATCCAGGGATCAAAGCCAGGTCTTCTACATTGCAGGTAGATTCTTTACTCTCTGAGCCACCAGGGAAGCCCCAAACCACCATATGACCCACCATATGACCCAGCAATCCCACTATGAGGTAAATACCTTGAGGAAACTAAAGTTGAAAAAGACACATATACCCCAATGTTAATTGCAGCACTATTTACAATAGATAGGACATGGAAGTGACCTACATGTCCATCGACAGATGAATGGATAAAGAAACTCTGGTACATTTACACAATGGAATCACATTTTCAGAGAACCCTATACTGGAGTGGGTTGCCATTCCCTTCTCCAGGGGATCTTCCCCATCCAGGGATCAAAGCCAGGTCTTCTACATTGCAGGTAGATTCTTTACTCTCTGAGCCACCAGGGAAGCCCCAAACCACCATATGACCCACCATATGACCCAGCAATCCCACTATGAGGTAAATACCTTGAGGAAACTAAAGTTGAAAAAGACACATATACCCCAATGTTAATTGCAGCACTATTTACAATAGATAGGACATGGAAGTGACCTACATGTCCATCGACAGATGAATGGATAAAGAAACTCTGGTACATTTACACAATGGAATATTTAGTTCAGTTCAGTTGCTCAGTCATGTCCAACTCTTTGCAACCCCATGGACTGCAGCACACCAGGCTTCCCTGTCCATCACCAACTCCCAGAGCTTGCTTAAACTCATGTCCATCGAGTTGGTGATGCTATCCAATCATCTCGTTCTCTGCCGTCCCCTTCTCCTCCTACCTTCAATATTTCCCAGCATCAGGGTCTTTTCCAGTGAGTCAGTTTTTCTCATAAGGTGGTCAAATTATTGGAGCTTCAGCATCAGCATCAATCCTTCCAAAGAAAATCAGGACTAGTTAGATATTCTTGCTGTCTAAGGGACTCTCAAGAGTCTTCTCCAACACCTCATTTCAAAAGCATCAATTGTCTGGCACTCAGCTTTCTTTACTGTCCAACTCTCACATCCATATATGACTACTGGAAAAACCATAGCTTTGACTAGACAGATCTTTGTTGGTAAAGTAATATCTGTGCTTTTTAACATGCTGTCTAGTTTGATCATAACTCTTCTTCCAAGGAGCAAGCGTCTTTTAATTTCATGACTGCAATCACCATCTGCAGTGGTTTTAGAGCCCCAAAACAAAGTCTCACTGTTTCCATTGTTTCAGTCTCTATTTGTCATGAAGTGAAGGAACCAGATGCCATGATCTTAGTTTTCTGAATGTTGAGTTTTAAGCCAACTTTTTCACCCTTCTCTTTTAAAGAGGCTCTTTAGTTCTTCTTCACTGTTTGCCATGAGGGTGGTGTCATCTGCATATCTGAGATTACTGATATTTCTCCCGGCAATCCTGAGCCCAGCTTGTGCTTCATCCAGCTCAGCATTTTGCATGATGTACTCTGCATATAAGTTAAATAAGCAGCATGACAATATAGAGCCTTGATATACTCCTTTCCCAATTTGGAACAAGTCTGTTGTTCCATGTCCAGTTTTAACTATTGCTTCCTGACCTGCATACAGATTTCTCAAGAGACAGGTCAGGTGGTTAGTATTCCCATCTCTTTCATAATTTTCCAGTTTATTGTGATCCACACAGTCAAAGTCTTTGGCATAGTCAATAAAGTAGAAATAGATGTTTTTCTGGAACTCTCTTGCATTTTTGATGATCCATCAGATGTTGGCAATTTGATCTCCAGTTCCTCTGCCTTCTCTAAACCCAGCTGGAACATCTGGAAGTTCATAGTTCATGTACTGTTGAAGCCTGGTTTGGAGAATTTTGAGCATTTCTTTAGTAGCGTGTGAGATAAGTGCAGTTGTGCAGTAGTTTGAGCATTCTTTGGCATCGCCTTTCTTTGGGACTGGAATGAAAACTGACCTTTTCCAGTTCCGTGACCACTGCTGAGTTTTCCAAATGAATATTACTCAGCCATAAAAAGGAAGGCTTGTGATTCACTTCTAATGATGTAGATGAACTTAGAGCCTATTATAGAGAGTGAAGTACATCAGAAAGAGAAAAACAAAAATTGTATACTAACAAAAGTTGTATAAGTATATGAAATCTAGAAGGATGGCACTGATGAAATTATTTGCAGGGCAGCAGTGGAGACAACAACATAGAGAAAAGACTTATGGACATGGGGGTGGGGAAGGAAGGAGAGGGTGGGATGTATGGAGAGATAACATGGAAACATACATTACTGTATGTAAAATAGATAGCCAATGGAATTTGCTGTCTGACTCAGGGAACTCAAACTAGGGCTCTGGAATGACCTAGGGGGTGGAATGAAGAGGAAGGTGAGAGGGAAGTTGAAGATGGAGAGGACATTGTTATACCTATGGCTGATTCATGTTGATGTTTGGCAGAAACCAGCACAATTACTTAAATTAATGACTCTTCAATTAAAAATTAATAAAATTTAAAAAATCACATTCCTATCCTAATTCACTAAAATTATCCATGAGTAAAGAACTGACTTTGAAAACTGGAGCTAACATGTTACTTTAGTTTGACAGCTGGTATGCAATTTAGCTTATGAGAATCTGTCTGCTTCTTTCTTAGTCAATATAATAGATTTCTTTAACACTATTAGCTCCTAGGGGGTGGAATGAAGAGGAAGGTGAGAGGGAAGTTGAAGATGGAGAGGACATTGTTATACCTATGGCTGATTCATGTTGATGTTTGGCAGAAACCAGCACAATTACTTAAATTAATGACTCTTCAATTAAAAATTAATAAAATTTAAAAAATCACATTCCTATCCTAATTCACTAAAATTATCCATGAGTAAAGAACTGACTTTGAAAACTGGAGCTAACATGTTACTTTAGTTTGACAGCTGGTATGCAATTCAGCTTATGAGAATCTGTCTGCTTCTTTCTTAGTCAATATAATAGATTTCTTTAACACTATTAGCATGAATGGATTCTTAGAATCTCTACAGTGTAATTTTTTTTTTCAGAATTCAGGATTATTCTGTCTACTGGAACATTCTATCTAATGTGTATGTAAACACATCTGTGATCCCTAAGCAATCTGTTTATTTGTTGCTTTCTCAGAGGTCAGACTCAAACAGTAACACAGTTTAAGCAAAACTTTCTGAGAGTGATCATTTCAACTGCTCTTGAAGGACTCAGAATATCTAAAATATTTCCCTATACTATCAGTTGCTTCATGGTTCAGACAGTAAAGAATCTGCCTGCAATGTGGAAGACCCAGGTTCAATCCCTGGGTGGGGAAGATCCCTGGAGAAGGGAATGACAACCCACTCCAGTATTTCTTGCCTGGAGAATCCATGGACAGAGGAGCCTGGGGGACTAGAGTCCATGGGGCTGCAAAGAGTCAGAAAGACTGAGCAACTAATGCACACATTAGGTGCTGTGTTTTGTTTCTCGTGTGCTTCTGTATTTTTTATTTTCTGTCTTTAAAAAAAAATAAATTACCATCAGTATCAGGTACTTAACTGAAAGCCAAGTATAGTAGCAACCAGATTAGTCCAAATGGGTAAAAATCTACCAAAAAAACTAGTGAATTCCTGGAGAGCCACTTAAGTGTAATGATTAGAAGCAGAACCAGTTACCTTACTTGTCTTACCCAGTGTAAAACAAAAATACAAGACTCTTTCATCAAAAGGCAGGAAAAAGGGATTCCTAAAATTCTTTTTTTAATTAAAACATAAAACATTTTCCTTTCTTCCACTGGTACCAGTGATGGCAGTTTTTTACTGGCTATTTATATCCCTCATGCCTCAGCACACTTTCTAAAAAGGTACAGACCCTTGCAGGCCCTGGGGACCCTGCCCCCGCATCCTGGTGCTTGCCACCCACAGGCTGATACATCCCGCCACCTGACTTCCTTGTCAGGGGACAGTGGCTGGCTGCCCTGACCCAGTCAAGCCAATAATCTTCCTGCCTCAGCTCCCATCAGAAGCCAGTGGATGAATGATGCCCAGGATGGTGACCTCTGCCAAAGGCTTTACTCAGGACCTGAATCTGAAAGTTCCAGCCTTGCTGGGGGACCCACAGAGTGCACATTGGTACTGCCAGCTCCGGGGATGAGGAAGAACCCTCTTCTAACTAAGCATACAGAAATACTTTATCTGTTCAAGCAACTTTGCCACTCAGAATTCAGCTTTGGAGCTGGTCTAAAATTTCTGCAAAAAATAGCTAAATACACTCATTGCTTCAGCATGACACTTTGTTTTACCCTGCAGAAATGTGTCAGCCAAGCCAATCACCTATGCTACACAGATGTAACTATAAATCACTGTCATTGTGGTCAAAAATCCTATCCATTCTCAAGAGATGATTTTTATCACTCACAATATTAAAATGAAATGTGTTTGAACAATTTGTTTTTGTTGTTTAGTCACTCAGTCATGTCCAACTTTTTTGCAACTCCATGAACTATAGTTTGCCAGGCTCCTCTGTCCATGGGATTTCCCAAGCAAGAATACTGGAGTGGGTTGCTATTTTCCTCTCCATGGGATCTTCTCAACCCAAGGACTGAACCTGCACTTCCTGAATTGGTAGGCGGGCTCTTTACCAGTGAGCCACCAGGGAAGCATCTGAGCAATAGTCATATCATTATATAGTTTCCTGAATGATTTTAGAGAAGACAATACATATTTGATATAACATTTCAGTACTTTGGTTTTTAAAATGTGTTATAGTATATGAATCAATCAGCAAAGACCATATTCTGGAAAGTTTTAAGAAAGAAATATCTCCCGAATTCCTTCACAGAATGTTCTTGGACAGTTTCAACACTCATGGAACACTCCCGGAAGGCTTCATGGGAAAGGTGGCACTCAGGTTGAACCCTGTACAATTATGAGATTTTGACTCATCAACAGGGTTACACTTCAGTGTACTAGTAACAGATAGTGTGTTGTGTGGGTTTTGCTGTTGTTATACAGGATGTGAGATTAGTCATGAACAATCTGTACTGGAGAGTTCTAAAAAGAAAACAACAATAAAAGTCTGAACATACTGAGGCTATTCTGTCAGAAAATAATGGAAATCAGATCATACACATCTAGTGGAATCGAGATCATAGAAGAGCTTGACAAGGACCCCAAAGTGGCCATATATAAGCAAATGGGGCCACTGACTATTTGATACAACTTTTTCTAGAAAGCCTCATTGACACGTACTGTGTTGTGCTAAGTAACTTCAGTTGTGTCTGACTTTACAACCCCATGGACTGTAGCCCACCAGGCTCCTCTGTCCATGGGATTCTCCAGGCAAGAATACTGGAGTGGGTTGCCATTTCCTTCTCCGGGGGATCTTCCCAACCCAGGGATTGAATGAGTGGTCAATAAACAGTTCATGGACTGACCAAGTCAGGTAAATAAATGAGCAGACTCCTGCAGGAGGTGCAGGTTACTGACCATCAGAACGAGGGGCAGAAGTAGGGATGGAAAGAGTGACAAACATGCAAGACACAGACCTTCAAGGAAAAGGGATTAGCATTATATCAATGGCTACATTTAGATACCTAAGAAAAATGAAAGGGAATGAACAGCAAGACTCCAGACCCTGGTGAGCAGAAGACACCCAGATGGAAAATAGCATCTCCTCAAGGTGGTTCTGAAGTGTCAGTGGAATAATTTAAGGAACAGATATTCAATGCCATTGGTTTCTACTGAGAGCAATATAGATAGATATGGAAATGGATATAGATATCATATTAAACTTCAAAGAGCCAGAGTAAGGTCCAGAACTCAAAGTATAGGTGAAAGTATACTTCACTTCTAAGCGTGAAGGTCAGAATAATCATTCCTCAAGCTGGACTATGAAGTCTGGGATGTAGGGTACCCTATAAGGATGTTCAGTTCAGTTCAGTTGCTCAGTTGTGTCCGACTCTTTGTGACCCCATGAATCGCAGCACGCCAGGCCTCCCTGTCCATCACCAACTCCCAGAGTTCACTCAAACTCATGCCCATCAAGTTGGTGATGCCATCCAACCATCTCATCCTCTGTTGTCCCCTTCTCCTCCTGCCCCCAATCCCTCCCAGCCTCAGAGTCTTTTCCAATGAGTTAACTCTTTTCATGAGGTGGCCAAAGTATGGCAGTTTCAGCTTCAGCATCAGTCCTTCCTATGAATACCCAGGACTGATCTCCTTTAGGATGGAATGGTTAGATCTCCTTGGAGTCCAAGGGACTCTCAAGAGTCTTCTCCAACACCACAGTTCAAAAGCATCAATTCTTCAGCACTCAGCTTTCTTCATAACCCAGCTCTCACATCCATACATGACCACTGGAAAAAGATGTCTACATAAATTACAGTGATAGCCATAGAAGTTAAAAACACCTAGAAGTGCTGTTATGTGAAAAGGAATCAATGAAAGCTGTCTTAGAGGCCCCAAAGATGAAACAGAATTACACAGGCATATACCCTGAGAAAACCATAATTCAGACAGTCACGTGCATCCTAATTTTCACAGCAGCACTATTTACAATAGCCAAGCCAGTGGAAGCAACCAAAATGTCCACCTGCAGATGAATGGATGAAGACGTAGTACATATATACGGTGGAGTATTACTCAGCCACAAAAAAAGGGAAGAACTTGGGTTACTTGTATAGAGGTGGATGGACCTAGAGTCTGTCACACAGAGAGAAGTAAGTCAGAAAGAGAAAAATATCATATATTAATGCATATATGTGGAATCTAGAAAAATGGTACATATGAGCCTGTTTATAGGGCAGGAATAGAGATATGGATGGTGGAAAGGAGACACAAGAGACAGGGGATATATGTATATATGTATACGCATTGCTGATTCATATTGTTGTACAGCAGAAACTAAAACAATTTTTTAAAGTAACTTCTAGTCCAACTTTTAAAAACGGAATTAAAGGTGTAATCCAGGGAAGGGTTTTTTTGGTACCTGAAAAAGCTCAAAGGAGAGGGGAAATATTATCTAAATGACTTCATTCAGAGATCCTTAGATTCACCAGAACTATATCATCAGAGTCAGAAAGATAGTCTGTAATGGATATTGGTGAAGGTTTCCAAACTAGGAAAAATGTACGTAAATGATTCTTTATATTTCCTTCCAGGAGTACTTTCTAACTACTGCAACTTATCCCCATCAACTGCACCACCACCCTTATCAATATATATGATCATTATTATTAGCAATTAATTGATTCATATAGATCTGCTACTAAATTTCCATCAACTGCTGTTGACATGGAAAAAAGCAAGGGTGAGTGGGATGGTTTTTTTTGTTTGTTTGTTGCAACATTCTTTTTCTCTTCACTCAGCATAATTCCACTAATCTGGAAAAATATTGACACTACTGCTAAAGAATCTGCCTGCCAATGCAAGAGAGGCAAGAGACATAGGTGTAGTCTCCAGGTGGGGAAGATCCTTTGGAGGAGGAAATGGTAACCCACTCCAGTATTCTTGCCTGGGAAATGCCATGGACAGAGGAGCCTGGTGGGCTACAGTCAGCTGGGTCGCACAGAGTCAGACACAACTTAGCAACTGAACACACATGGAAGGGAAAGATCAGCCTCTCTACTTCAGTGTTTTCAACCGTATGTCAGCTTGCAACAAGCCACTGGAGAAAAAGAGGGTGGCAGGCCTGGGCTGGTCTTGAGACGATGCATCCTTCCCAGCTCAGCCCAACTGCACAAGCTTCTTCCAATAATTTCACTATTAGGAAAGAAGTTAGATCTGACAATTCCTAATGTCCTTTCAAATTCTGAATTTTCATAAACAGTTGAATTAGCCTACCACAGTCAGAACTAAAGAAACCATGTGCCATAATTGGAGATACGTGGATAACTAAGCCATATGTTCTATCCATGGTCCCAAGTACTGTTTAATATGTTTGATAGGTATTATCCCATTTATTAATAATTCTTATGCTATCACTGTGAGCTGGGTGTCAGTATCTTCATGTCAGAAATCCACAACCTTGGGTAGAGAGCTATTAGGTGACTTGGCAATGGTCATATAGCTAGTCATGGGAAGAGCGATGACTTAGACCCACCGAGTATATGGGACTTCCCTGGTGGCCCAATGGTTAAGACTGTCCTCCCAATGCAGAGGGCATGGGGTTGATCTCTGGTCAGGGAACTAAGATCCCACATGCTGCACTGTGAAGTTGGAGGGAAAAAAATAACACTAGGCCCCTCAACCCAGGCAGCCCAGTACTACTCCATGATATTAAACACTATTCTATTGCTGGGCAAAGAGAATTAAAACCAAAATCTCCTTTAAACTCAGAAAACCTCTCCACAAAGATGGTGGAGGTTTAGTCACTAAGTCGTGTCTGACTCTGTGTGACCCCATGGACTGTAGCCCTCGGGCTCCTCTGTCCATGGGATTCTCCAGGCAAGAAGACTGGAATGGGTTGCCATTTCCTTCTCCAGGGGATCTTCCCAACCCAGGGATTAGTGCCTCAAGTCCAAGTCTCCTGGATTTCGGTGGATTCTTTATCCCTGAGGCACCAGGGAACCCTCCTCCCTAAAGGTGGGAGGGAACAAAACAGTTTTTCTCTTGGATAACTATTAAATCAGAATGTGACGTGCCCCAAGGCAAGTCTCAAAGGAGATTCAAAGACAGAAATCCCACACTTTCATTACACGGACAGTACAGAACTCAGTGGTTTCACTTACAGTTTTTTGACTTTACCATGTAAAAGTACTGCACATTTACTAGAAACCATACTATGAATTCTAGATGTTGTCCTTTTCCTCAGCTGGTGATCCAGGGTATAATACTCTTGTGATGCTGGGCAGCTCCTACAGCCCAACAATCATGAGGATCAGCAGCTGAATCACCTACCACCATTCTATTTCTCACTTTCAGTACAAAATTCAATAAATTACATATGATATTCAACACTTCATGATAAAATAGGCTTTGTGGTAGTTAATTTTGCCTGGCTAGAGGCTAACATAAATGTTCTAAGCACATTTAAGGTAGGCTGAGCTAAGCTGTGATGTTCTGTATGTTAGGTGTACTCAGTGCATTTTTGAATTGATATTAATTTATGATATTCAATTTATGATGGATTTATTGGAATGTAACTCCATCAAGGAAGAGCAATGTGGTCAACAGATGTGATACATGTTCTCAGGATGGACAGTAATGAGCATTCAAGATATGACAGCACTTTTTGGCATACACACAGCTCATCATAAATCTGCTTGGTAGATGCTAGCAACTTGACTTTATATAAAGGAAAAGTCACCTTTCCACCTCTTTATTACAGGAGGCAGTTACGGAGCTAGCTGTTCTTCAAGGCTAGGCTTCTGCCTTCAAGGAATCTGGAATGTTGTGGGCGTTATCCTTCCCATAATTGCATTTTCAAGAGCTATTTTTCAGATCCCTGATAAATACATTCCTGGGTCTTGAAGCTGACAACAGACTTATTTAGCTTTGGGAAAGATTTGTACACATTTCAAAGAGAAAGAGAAGATGCTCTAAGGAAAGGCAGGGGACAGAGAGATGGATTGGCAAGGGTCTCCTCCCTCGTCTCCCACAGGCAGAGCTAACCCTCTTATTTTTCTATTTGCCTTGACACTGTCTATACCACCAACACTGGAAACAGAGACGCTATACAGAAGTGTGCCGCCTGCTTCCCCATTCTGTCAGAAAGATATTAAGGGAGAGGCTGCAGGTGAGGGTACTACATTACCCAGATGATACTATTACTTGGCACTTGTAAAGAATTTTGCATGTTCCAAAGTGCTAGCATGTATACATTTTGTTGGATTCTCACCACCCTGTGAAAATGATAAAACCACCTTCCTTTTGTTATTTTCTATTTCCTATTTTTATGCAAAAACAGATTCAGGTGAGTAAGGGTAATGACTGTGCTATCCACTTAACACTTATTTTTTAAAACTAAAATTATTATGAATCGCATTACCAATAGGGAAGCATTTTAAAAAGTACACACTGGAAGAAGAAAGAATTGAAGACGGAAATGCAAGTTCATTAGGGATCTGTCACACATACGTTAAGTGGAAGAACAAGCACGCATGAATCTCCTCCTAGGGGTGCAGCCAGGCGTGGCCCTCCAGGAGAAGGCATTCATAGCTCCAGGGAATTGTGTCCATGTTGCCATCCCCTCCAACAGCTCTCAGAAGCTGCTGTTTCATGTGGCTCCTGACAGTCAAGGCTGGTTTCTTCCTCCACAGAACTCAGGAGGAAGGTTTTCTGGAACTGGATCGAGATCTATTCTCTCTTCTTGCCTCTTACCCTCTCTGGTTTACCTGATCCAATCTCAATCCTAACGCAAAGTTATTAACATCATCACTATGTTGAGTTTTCACACAGTGGCTCCCTGTGTGTCCATCTCTGTTTGGGGGCTTCCCAGGAGGTGCTAGTGGTAAAGAATCTGCCTGTCATGCAGGAGATGCCAGTTTGATCCCTGGGTTGGAAATATCCCTTGGAGTAGGAAATGGCAACTCACTCCAGTATTCTTGCCTGGAGAATCCCCATGGGCAGAGGAGCCTGGCAAAGTCAGACACAACTGAGCGCACACAGTCTGGGTTCTAGTCTTCAGTGTTCTCTTCCTCTGACTCTCTCAGTGCCGACTCCCCACCTCGTATCCCCACACAGTCCATACCACCTGCCATAGTCTGCATTCGGACTCACCTGTCATCCCGCACAGCTGGGACTGTGCCTCGGGGGAGGACAGTTGGATGGGTGAGCAGGATACCTTTTAAAGGAGTAGTTTTCATTCTCTGGGACTTGCCTGGTGGCTCAAATGGTAAGCAATTTGCCTGCAATGTGGGAGACCTGGATTTGATCTTCAGGTTGAGAGATCCCCTGGAGGAGGAAATGGCAACCTATTCCAGTCTTCTTGCCTGGAGAATCCCATGGACAGAGGAGCCTGGTGGGCTACAGTCCATGTGGTGGCAAAGAGTCAGACACAACTGAGTGGCTGACACTTTAACCTTACATTCTCTCCTTCTCCTACCATACATATGTTTTATCTCCCTCTTTATCTAAGGAGAAGAGGATTTATGGAAAATGCAAATATTTTCCCCAGAAGATCCTTTTGTTATTTTTTAAAATGTGCCCTACTTTCAATAAAATCAGGTTATTTTTGCTTTTCTGACATGCATAGATCTTAGTGATTCTTCAAGCATCTTGGCTCTGCCAAATGTGCAGTGAGGAGGTAAGCCGTAACTGTGGAATCGTACTATGAAGCAATAAAAACCCAATCAGAGGCCTGTGAAATCTAGCTAGAAATCTGTTACATACTACTCAAGGGATTCTTGAAGTTTTGCATTCCTGAGATTTTGATTTTTGTTCATTGAATCATGAATTATACTCACGCAGAAGTCCTCCAGATTTATCCCCAACACTTCTTTCAGTAAATGTATAGTCACAGAGGGAGACAAGATTTATGCGTGCCTGTGTAGTCTGCCACTTACGTATGTATGATATATCTTTGCTGAACCCGCATTTCCATCTTGAATTCTTTCCTCTCCTACAGTACATAATTTTTAAAATGCTTCCATATTGATAATGTGATTTATAATAATTTTAATTTGAAAAAATAAGTGTTACATGAATAGCACAGCCATTACTAAGTACACAACTGGGAAAGTAATGAGGAGCCAGTTAGGGAATACAACAATGCTATGGCAGTTCACAGTGCCTGAGGCTACCAAGTTCCCTTCTGTACCTCACTATGTAATTTATCATACTACTCATGGGAGCTGTGAAGGAGAAACAGGATGATGTGTGGGAGGAGAGAAAGCAAGTGAACCACAGTGCTACTAACTTTGTGCCAGAAGATAGAAGTTGTGATCTCCCAGCCTCTCTGCTCTCCATCTGAAAGAAATCTGCCCAGTTAGCCCCCATAGTGCGCTATATGCCAGCTGAAGAAGCCTGTATGGATCTCTGCAGCCTGTACAGTGAGCTCCCAGACAACCCTGGAATGGAAGGAATCCACAACTCTGACCCTTCCCTATTCCAGAGATGAAAGCCTGAACTTCTAACCACAATCCTCTGCCTTTGTGTTTCTTTCCTCAGGGTAAACACCTGGAGAGCAGGACCACTTAAATCACAGTGGGGAGACCAGCACACAGTGGACCTTTGGTAGAAGGGTGGTAGGTGGGCTAGTGCAGACATCAGTGAATTGGTGTACATGTTAATCTGTATTCACGCTGCAGGTTTATCATTAGAGCTAAGACCCTAAACTGTTTATAGATCAGGGATAAACCTGCAGACTGCATAAGAATGGCAGAAGGACTAAGCCTTTTCATAAGCTAAGTAAACTGTACAGATGAATCTATTTGCAGGGCAGGAATAGACATGCAGAGGTAGAGAGCAGCCCTGTGGACAAAGGAGGGGAAAGGAAAGGCTGAGATAAATCGGGAGTGGAGCATTAACATATAAAGACCTGTAACATAGCTACTGGGAACCTGCTGCATAGCACAGGGAGCTCAGCTTGGTTTCTGTGAGGGTTGGAATGTGAGGGGTGGAATGGTTGAGGGGCCGGGGAACAAAGGTCCAAGAGGGACAGTATATCTGTATACATATAGCTGACTCACTTCATGGCACTGCAGAAACTAACACAACATTGTAAAAGAAATTAAAATACTCAAATAAACAAAAAGAATGAGACAAGATCTATATCATACTGGTTTAAAATAAGCTTGTTACAATAGCAACAGGAAGAAGTAATAGTACTCACTATGTATTCAGTACCTATAATGTGTGAAGTGAGGTGTATGTCTATTGAGGCCCAGGGATGGAAGCCAGGTCTCCTGCATTGCAGGCAGATTCTTTACTATCTGAGCCACCAGGGAGCCCCGAAGGAGGCATAATGTACGTATAATACATAATTTAAAGTATATGTTTCAAATGTATATTCATAAGGACACAGAATCAAGGGTTACCTGGAGGCTCAGGTGTAAAGAATTTGCCTAAAATCAAAGAGACTTGGGTTTGAGATGTGGGTTTGATCCCTGGGTTGGGAAGATCCCCTGGAGGAGGAAATGGCAACCCACTCCAGTATTCTTGTCTCGAGAAACCCACAGACAGAGAAGCCTGGTGGGCTACACTCCATGAGGTCACAAAGAGTCAGACACAACTTACTGGCTAAACCACCAGCACTATCACATTTGTGGAGAGGTTTTCTGGGTTTTCTAGATGTCTTAAATGCATCTTTATATGTGCCCAGAAACACAGAGATCCCCTTGTACACACACACACACACACACACACACACACATAATGGGACAACCTTGAGAATGGTCGTGGAGGGTGTACATTCTGTGGATGATGAAATGAGTCTCACAGAAACAGTGATTTAGTCCCCCATCTCCACAGGACAGAGGACTTTTCTAATGTGATCAGATTAATAAGACTGCAGGCTCTTAACAGAGCTATGTTCCACCAGAGTACAAATCTACTTATTTATATAGCAAAATTTTATTGAGACCTGACCATGTTCCAATATCTATGCCAGATGGAAGGAAACAATGTTGATAAAACAATAGGATTTCTTCCTCCTAAAAGATGACTGCAAAGCCCATAATTGCTGCTGCCTCTGACCTCCAGCATCCATCTAATCCATCATCCTGGGTAAGAACTGCTTTCTGCAGGCAGCTCCCAGCCAGATCTCTTTCTTTCCTGTTTTCTTCACACTTATTTTGTGAAGTTCACCAAGATTTGCTTTGAACAAATGAATCCCTTCGATTCAGGTGTGTTGAAAGTAGGAGACTTCATATGATCCAGCAATCCCTCTCCTGGGTATATACTCAGCACACATACTAAATTGCTTCAGTTGTGTCCGACTCTTTGTGACACTATGGATTATAACCCACCAGGCTCCTCTGTCCATGGGATTTTCCAGGCAAGAATACTGGAGTGGGTTGCCATTCCCTTCTCCAGGGGATCTTCACTACCCAGGGATTGAACCCATATCTCTTATGTCTCCTGCACTGGCAGGTGGGTTCTTTACCACTAGCACCACCTGAGAAAAGCATAATTCAAAAAGATACATGCACCCCAATGTTCAGAGAAGCACTGTCTACAATAACCATACATGGAACCAATCCAAGTGTCCATCAACAGAGGAGTGGATAAGGTAGCACACCTATACAATGGAATGTTGCTCATCCATCAGAAAGAATGAAATAAGGCCATTTATAGCAACATGGATGGACTTAGAGAATGTCATACTGAGTGAAGTAAACCAGAAGAGAAAAACACATTGCATATTCATATATATATGGAATCTAGAAAAATGGTGTAAGTGACCATATTTACAAAGCATAAATAGAAACATAGATGTACAGAACAAATATATAGATAGTAAGAGGGAGCAGAGGTTGGGACAAACTGGAAGATTGGGATTGACATATATACACCATCGATACTATGTATAAAATAAGTAACTAATGAGAATCTACTATATTGCACAGGAAACACTACTTAATCCACTGTGGTGACCTGAATGGGAAAAAAGTCCAAAAAATGAAGAAATATATATGGATATGTATGGCTGATTCATTTTCTGTTCAGTAGAAACTAAAAAATTGAATAGCAACAAATAAAAATTTATATAAAAAGAAAAAAAAAGTAGGAGGTTTCAATTTTGTGAAATTTTCTGGAGAGTATACTGAATCTGTAGGTTACCTAGGATAATATGGTCACTTTAACAATATTAATTCTTCCTAACCATAACATGCTGTATCTTTCCATCTGTTTCTGTCATCGTCAATTTCTTTCATCAGCATCTTATAGTTTCCTGAATGCTGGCCTTTTAGCTCACATAGGTTTATTCACACATTTTATTATTTTTGATGGAATGGAAAATGGGACTATTTCCTTAAGACAGTATTTAACAGGCTATTTTTGCAGAAAGTAATGACTGACTGTAATATGTCTCCAGTCAAAAATGTATTAATTTCTCTTTCAGTTTGCTGTTAATGTATAGAAATGCAACAGATTTCTATGTATTAATTTTGTATCCTGAGATTTTACTGAAGTCACTGATGAGCTCTAGTCTGACAGTGTTTCCACTGTTTCCCCATCTATTTCCCATGAAATGATGGGACCAGATGCCATGATCTTCATTTTCTGAATGTTAAGCTTTAAGCCAAGTTTTTCACTCTCCTCTTTCACTTTCATCAAGAGGCTCTTTAGTTCCTCACTCTCTGCCA
>SJYC01030576.1:0-20235 GCA_006408675.1 Madoqua kirkii
ATCTTCATTTAAATCACAGGGCTTTATAGACTTTTCAACTCAACTTCTGCAGTTTTTTTCAAATTGTGGTAAAATACACATAACATAAAATTTACCATCTTAACCATTTTTAAAAGTACCATTTACTGGGATTAAATACACTCACACTGCTGTGCAACCATTACCCCATCTGGAAATATTTTTCATTTTTCAAAATGAACCTCTGTCCACATTCAAGGCTAACTCCCTGTCCCCCACCCCCAACTCCTGGCCAACCCAATCTGCTTCTTGTCTGTGTGCACTTGACTTGTCTAGGAACCAAAGCAACTTCCATAGGAAAGCCGTCCATTGGGAACATCCATGGGGTGTTTAGCTCTTGCCAACTTGGTCACATGTTTCCCATTTGGATTCAGTTGCCTCCCATGGGTGGGAGTATAAGCAGCAGCTCAGATGCTAGCTTTGTGGATGGGTCCCTGGCCACCATACCCTCATGACAGCCCCCAAGGCAAACCCTAACTTGCTACCAGTATTGACAGAACTGAGACCAGGACTCCAGTTCAGACCTATCAGAAGCTGCTCTCTGAGGCAGCTCTCTCTTCATTATGCCAGACTAAAGATGCCTCCCTGTGGTTGTTCATTTATTATGAGTAAACTTCTCTCAAACAAACTCAGCTTGCTTTTCAAAGTACAAGTCCTCATGCTCTTCTCTATAAGTCTCATGTATGAATGTGAGAGTCACTCTGTAAAGAAGACTTGAGCACAAAAAAATTAATGCTTTCACACTGTGGTGCTGAAGACAACTCTTGAGAGTGCCCTGGACAGCAAGCAGATCAAACCAGTCCATCCTAAAGGAAATCAACCCTGACTGCTCTTTGGAAGGACTGATGCTTAAGCTCCAATTCTTTGGCCACTCAATACAAAGAGCCAACTCATCAGAAAAGACCAGGATGCTGGGAAAGATTGAGGGCAGAAGAAGAAGGGGGCAACAGAGGATGAGATGGTTGGATGGTATCACCGACTCAGTGATATGAGTGATATGGAGCAAGCTCTGGGAGACGTGAGGGACAGGGAAGCTTGGCATGCTGCAGTCCATGGGGTTGCAAAGAATTGGATATGACTTAGCAATGGAACAACAACAATAAAAAGTAATTCATCAAAGAATAAAGATCTGAGGAGTACCTTTCAATTATAAATTCTGTCAGTGGGATTATACACACACACACACACACACACACACACATGCATACATATGTATGTGCTGAGATATATGCACTGATTCATTGGTTTCTATTTTTATTCCTGGACCATCACAGGAAAAGTTTAGGAATAACTCAGCTTTTTTTATATCATTTCTTATTTCATCC
The DNA here is from genome assembly GCA_006408675.1 of Madoqua kirkii. Lineage (NCBI taxonomy): Eukaryota > Metazoa > Chordata > Mammalia > Artiodactyla > Bovidae > Madoqua > Madoqua kirkii. The sequence continues at coordinate 1,344 of SJYC01030576.1, forward strand.
TGAAGGCAGTCTCACTTATACTTTCCCTGTCTTTTTTTTCTTTCTCCAGAACTAATAATGTGATCTGATCTCTCTATGACATTTTTTATTCAACCGAGCTATAAAAATTTCAAGTGCTAATGGCTGTGACCCTACAGGTCTTTCTCTCCTTCACAATGAAGATAGAAGAATCACTTTTCATCTGGGGCAATCTATATTTCTGCGTTGCCTCTTAGTGTTTAAGCCAGCTCCCCACTGTGCTAAGTCAGCCTTCCCAGAAGTTCATCTGTCATTCTCCAGTGCCCTTGCTCCTGAAGTTGGTTTGATGCTCCGGCAGTAAAGAGCCCCTGTGTAGTGCAGGTTACAGGGGATTAACAGTCACTTGGGATGGGGCTTGTTCTGCTCTCTTGGAAATAATGACTTTGTCTGTCTGCCCTAGATAACACAGGGGAAATGGCTGCTGTATTCATCCACTGAGGATGTGAGGACCCCAAGTCAAATCACTGCTAAAGAATCATTCTTTTGGAAGTTCCAAAAGAAACTTTTTGTGGTTTCGGTTTTGAAAGCATCATCATCCAGAAAGGCACAACAGAATTATGCCTCGACCTTAGAACTTTCCTGGGGAAATATTTTAATTTTTCCAAAGCTCTTAGAGTTTAGCAATAAATTTCATAAAAGATAAACATAACATCTGCAAGTACCAGACCTCCAGCATTTGAGGTGACATGTGTCTATTGATGAAAATCACTGCACATTTACATAATAAAATGGGCTACTGGTGGACAAATTAACTGTTTATTTATTTAAGAGAATGAAAGTCAGGACAGTGATATTAACAAGATTTTTACAAGGATGCCCACTGTCAGTGTTCACAAATGATTTTAAGCCAAAGACCTGGTACCTGGTTTAACTTTGGTGTCATCTGAAGTTTAAATTACATTTTAGTGATCCTTGAGACACCATTATCCAGGAAAATGCAATTTCAGTCTCTATAAATTTAAAGTAAAAATTGAATGATTGCCTTTCTATTTATAACATCCTTTCCTAAGTCCACACTGCCTTGCTAATACAGAAGAACGAATTTTAAAAATATAATATATATTATTTATATTCCTGTTTATATTGAGACTTAGTTTGCCTAGTGTTTCCAGGAACTAGTATCAAAAAATCTGTTACATCTATCAATAATGAGAAAATCCAAAGACCTCTGTATCTTCATGTACATATATTGTTGTTCTTTTTCCCTATAATGTTATTACATTTGTTTGGGTTTTTTTTGCCGTACCACATGGCTTGCAGGATCTTAGTTTCCCAACCAGAGATCAAACCCATGCCCCCTCCAGTGGAAGCACAGAGTCCTAATCACTGGGGAATTTCCCTAATAATGTAATAATGAGCCTTTTTCCAGGGGATCATCCTGACTCAGGAATCAAACCGGGGTTTCCTGCATTACAGGCAGACTCTTTACCAACTGAGCTATCAAGGAAGCCTGAATTTAGGCATACTGTTTTTAAAATAAGTTTTATAGTATAAAATATTGACATTCAATCCTTTCAGGTTTTATCAACTTACTAAGTAGATATTGAACTATGAGCTAGATGTTTTGTTTGTGATAGATGTGGTATTTTATTTCTAAAGCCAAGTACATTGATTTTAATTTCCTCTTTGTCAATAGTATAGCTCTAGAAATTGTGACAAATGCTTAGTCATATAACCACCCCCTTCAAAACTGAGATATAGAATATTCTTATCATGGAAAGAATTTTCTTCATGCCTCTTTGAGGTCAGATTCTTCTCCCAACCCCATACCTGGAAACCACTGATGTTTTAAAATTCATTCTACTGGACTTCCCTAAAGGTCCAGTGTTTAAGACTCCAGGCTTCCAATGTGGTGAGGGGCATGGGTTCAAGCCCAGCTCAGGAAACTAAGATCCCACAAGCCTCATGGTGTGATTAAAAAAAAAAAAAAACAATAACAACATTATTGGAAAAAATAATATATATGATCCCTGAATAATTGTTAAAAATTCATACTATTATTAAAGTGGGCATTATGACTAGTTTCAAAGCTGATGAGTACTCTGTAGGGGGTAACTCACATGAGTTTTGCACACCTATCACTCCCCAGCACTCTAACCCCAGTCCCACTGTGCTGTGATGCATCTTAAACTTGCTGGCTTCAGTCTCTCCATGAGAATATCTGTTGCCTCATGTATTTTTTGTGGTTTAATTCACTTATTTGACCTTAGACATGCCACTCAGATCTTTCCAACCCAGGGATCAAACCCCCGTCTCCTGCATCTCCTTCTCCAGCCATGTGTACAAGCTAATTCTGAGTAATCAACTATCTAAGCAATAATATAGATGTATTTTTAAGTACAGAGGTACTAAAGTCAGGCTAGCAGACAGATAGACCCTGGTGTAAATGCTGGGAGTGAGGGTACCTGCCCCACCATTTTACCTCCACTGTAGAAGACACGGATAATAACAATTTGATAAGTATTCTGCCAGGCTTTCCATCTATACATACCATGTGTAAACAAACAGAATGCAGAAAGAAAAAGAGAAAATGTGAAATTTATAAATTGCTCTTTTAATTCAATGATTTGTCATAAATATCTTTCTGTGTCAGTAACATTAGACTTATACATTCCCTTAATTACAGAAGAGTTTCCCACAGTACAGTCCCCCCTGCCCAGCCCTTGGGGTATTGTTGTTTCACAATTCTGTGCTAGTTTCTGCTGGATGGTGAAGTGAATCAGCCATATGTATGCATACATCCCCTCCCCTCTGGATTTCCCTCCCATGTAAGTCACCACAGAGCATGGAGTAGAGTTTCCTGTGCTATATAGTAGACTCTAGTTATCTTCCATGACTCACTTCCTAGAGTAATGAAAACAAAAATAAAGAAATGGGACCTAGTGAAACTTAAAAGCTTTTGCACAGCAAAGAGGACTGTAAACAATATGAAAAGACAACCCTCAGAGTAGGAAAAAATATTTGAAAACAAAGCAACTGACAGATTAATCTCCAAAATATACAAACAGTTCATGCAGCTCAATATCAAAAAAGCAAATAACCCAATTAAAAAATTGGTGGAAGACCTGAACAGACATTTTTCCAAGGAAGACATCCAGATGGCCATAGTACAGTTTTGCCATAATTAACATTAGTGATGAACATGTGGGTTTGTCTCGGTTTTTTTCTCCATCCCAGATATACATTATACAACTATATGAATATTTGGAATTGTAAAGATCCCAAGAGGTAAATTGTTGTTACACATTATCTGAACACTTAAAATATGGGAAGGTCTTTTCTATTTGCCTTCTAAAAGGGAGATACTGATTCTCTTCCCATCCGTACTATGAGAGCTCCCACTTTCTTACCCCCTTCCCAACAAAGGGTGTGTGTGCTGTGTGCTCAGTTGTGTCCAATTCTTTGCAACCCTGTGCTTTGGCAGGACCCTCTGTCCATGGAATTTCCGAGGCAAGCATACTGGAGTAGGTTACCATTTCCTTCTCCAAGGGATCTTCCCGATGCAGAATTGAACCCATGTCTCCTGCATTGGATTCTTTACCAGTATTGCCACCTGGAAAGCAATAAAGGATGCCATCAATTCTTTCAATTTTAGCCCATCAGTTTGGGAGAATACAGGATATCACTATTACATAAAATCAGAGCTTCCTCATCACTAAGGAGGCTGGCATCTATTAAATGTTTGTTAGGGACTTGTGTTTACTCCTCTGAGAAGGCTCAGAACCTGATCAGCGACTAGTTATGCTGCCTGGTGTATGAGCCTTTGCATCATTCATTTAAAGAATTCCTTTGCGTTTTGTGGAAATCAGTGCTCTGTTATACATACGTTACAAATATTTTGTCACCATCTTCCTTCCTCCTTTTAAGTTTATTCAAGCATCAGTGAGTCCATTATTTATGTTTTTCTTAAGAGCAGGGATTCTCAGTTCAGGCTACAGATTACGATCGTGGTGGAGCCTTCATAAAGAGACTGCAGCCTGCCCCTTAGCCCCCAAGCACAGGTTCAAGTTCACTTGTTTGGGGTGACAGTGGAGCACAATCCCCCAGGTGATGCCAATATACAAACAGAGTTGACAAGCAGTGTGTATTGTGCATACAGATCACTTGGGGGCCTGGTTGAAGCACAGGTCCTGGGGTGAAGCCTGAGACTATATTTCTAATAAGCTACCAGGAGGTGTCCACACCACTGGTCTACAGTCTATACAGTGAGTAGCAAGGATGTGTGGTGTCTGGATTTTGGTTCTTGCTTAAGAAGACTTTCTCTGCTCAAAATTATAAAACTTTATTTTATCCTGTATTTTTTCTAATACTCTTTGTAATATTTTAGAGATCATAAGTCCACCTGGATTTTCATTTTTTTAACAATAAAGATCTAATTTCTATTTGTTTTTCATCGTAATCAAATTGGACTCACCTCATTTAGTGGGTTGATACAATTCAATATAATATATTCTTGGGTTTTTTTTAAGTCTCAGAAAACTCAGACTTGAAAAAAGTATAGTTTTTGATTAGTTAAATAATACAGAGTTTAAAGTTTTAAATTTATTCTGTTTGGGGAAGGAAACTATACCCTGAAATTAAAGTTTTAAGACCATGATTTTTTTCAGTATTGTGTGCTCTTTATATTTCAAATGTGTTTATTTTCCTCACTTAAATATGATTTAAAATTCAATGCCAAATTTAAAAAAAAAAAAAGCATGGAGGATATGATCATAAGTCTGAGTTTCCATTTTTAATCAGTGTTTGGTGACACCAGAGGGTCCAGTGACAGGCTCATTTGGGAGTAGTAATTCAGTGGTGAGAATGCTGTTTGGGAGAACAGCATTAACAGGAACCATCTTCTGCTGAACTCAGAGTACCAGGTCTTTCTTCCAGCCCTTTATGTGTACCATAATGCACAAATAAGCTACAATCACTTGAGGATTTTCAAGTGATTCTACTAGGACGTTAATGAGGTTGATATGTATAGAGTAAACAGTGGAATTGCTTTGTACCTAATATTTAATGCAGGGATGATAGGAGAAATTCAAATATATAAGAGTTTAAGTAACAGAAGCTGGTATATCAGGTGTATAAATAAAAAGAAAAATGGAAAGAAGGAAGTCTTATAACCTAAGTCAAATTATCTCACTATGTAAATACTTTTTTCTAAAGAGATAAATGATTATTGAATAAATGAGTTGTGCAGCAGCATGAATTTTCCTAATTTAGCCTGGCTATTTTCCATTATGATATTCTAGCAGGAATAAATCTCCATTGAATAATCTAGCCCTTGGGAACTCAATAAATATGCGTCTTTTTTTTCCAGTACAGTTCACAGCTCATTTAAAGAAATTGGTCACCAATGCTCAGCTCCATATTTCATGTATTTTTAACAAAATGCAATTTCTTGAGCTGGAGATTCAAACAGTCTCCTTTGGTGTCTGAAACTGTTTTATTTCAAATTTCTGGAGCTAAGTAATTAAGATCTATATCCCAAGATTCTTGTTGTTCAAAGGACAATAGCTTTTAGGGTTAACAAAGCAAAAGTATTATTTTCTGCTAACCCAGAAACATTGCTTGCTCCTTGGAAGAAAAGCTATGACCAACCTAAACAGTGTATTAAAAAGCAGAGATATCACTTTACCAACAAAAGTCCATTGAGTAAAAGCTAAGATTTTTTTCAGTACTCATGTACAGATATGAGAGTTGGACTGTAAAGAAGGCTGAGCACCAAAAATTGATGCTTTTAAACTGTGATGCTGGAGAAGACTTTTAAGAGTCTCTTGGACTGCAAGGAGATCAAAATAGTCCATCCTAAAGGAAATCAACCCTGAATTTTCACTGGAAGGACTGATGCTCAAGCAGAAGCTCCAGTACTTTGGTCACCTAATGCAAAGAACCGACTCATTGGAAAAGACCCTGACAGTGAGAAAGATTAAAGGTAGAAGGAGAAGGGGACGACAGAGGATGAGATGGTTGGATGGCATCACCAATTCAATGGACAAGAGTAAACTGAAAAAATTCTGGGAAATAGTGAAGGACAGAGAAGCCTGGCATACTGTAGTTTATGGGGTTGCAAAGAGTTGGACAGGACTTGGCAACTGAACAACAAGGAAATATTGCCCTCTAAATATTCAAGATAAGAGAAGTTAATATTGATGGTTTTCTATCATACAGTCTTTATTCTAGAAGACACTGATGTTTTTATTTACTAGAAATAATGAAGCCCATATCTCATAATGGTTTTGTTTGTTTAATATCAATATTGAGTGACAAAATAAGTTTGTAGGATCAAAATATATCAACTTCTCTTCTGTATTAGGTATTGCATGAGATGTATTTCTAAATCTATCAGACACCCTTTCTGAAAAACTTAGGTGTCCAAGTTAATCTAAAAACTCAATTTTTAAAGTAAGAAAAAAAAAAAAAAAACACCTCTATCCTTTTCCCCTCAATCACTTGAGTGGTAACACAAATATCACTGTAACTTCTGGCTGAAGTTGCCTTATTAACAAACTCCCTTCCATCATTAACAAACTTTCTTTCTTAAGGTTTTATTATCTTTGATTAAATACACACCATCAATAAAGAGTATGAAACAAGTGTGTTTTAGTGTGCAGACCAAGTGTTGTTGGGGGCATTTCTCAAAAGAGTAGACTGCCCTTGCTGAGGTCAGCATGTATTTTCCACCGTTTTCTATCATTAACAATTGTTGAACAGTTGTGCATATATCAAGATCTGCATGCTCAGTCAGTAGGACATGTCCAGCTCTTTGTAACTCCCGTGGACTACAGTCCACCAGGCTCCTCTGTCCAGGCAAGAATACTGGAGTGGGCTGTCATGCTCTCCTCCAGATTTTCCTGACACAGAGATCTAACCCATGTCTTCTACATTGGCAGGCAGGTTCTTTACCAATAGTGCCACCTGAGAAGCCCAAATGTATCACTAACAAAGTTAAGTGCTTCTATTAACAATATTTCCCTGACTACACAATGTAATATTAAATGAAATACACTTAGAATGGAAGACATTGTGGCACAGCTCTGAGATATCCTTAGAAGCTTTGCGCTTGCCTTAGTTTCCCAAAGGGCCAGCTTGAGCTCAGCTTCTTATGTCTGCCCTGCCCTTGTTCTAAATGCCATTACCTCTAATGGTCCATTCCCAAGTTTCTCTCTTTCCAATTGCAATTTTCAAGTCTCCATTCTGATTCACCTTTGGATCATTCTAAAACGGAAAATATTTAAAAATTAGACTTACCTCATTAGTAGTTGCTGAGTCATGTCCAGCTCATTGCAAACCCATGGTCTGTCCATGGAATTCTACAGGCAAGAATACTGGAGTGGGTAGCCGTTCCCTTCTCCAGGGGATCTTCCCAACCCAGGGATCAAACCCAGGTCTCCTGCATTGCAGGCAGATTCTGAGCCACCAGGGAAGACCCTGGTGGCTCATCAATGCACTACATATCTTTCTTCCAATTCTAATGAATTATTTTGACAAACTAGTGTGGCAAAGATGTCAGTTAGGATCATTTTTTTTCTCTCCTAAATGGATGATGATGTTCTTGTTGTTGTTAAGCATCCTATAGGGGTCTAGTGAAAGAGTGGAAAATGTAGCTTAAAACAACATTCAAAAACTAAGATCATGGCATCCAGTCCTATCATATCATGGTAAATAGGAGGGGAAAAAGTGGAAATACTGACAGAGTTTATTTTCTTGGGCTCCAAAATCGCTGTGACTGGTGAAAATAGCCATGAAATTAAATGGTGCTTTCTCCTTGGAAGGAAAGCTATGACAAACCTCGACAGCATATTAAAAAGCAGAGACATCACTTTGCTGACAAAGGTCTATAGAGTCAAAGCTATACTTTTTCCAATAGTCATGTACAGATGTGAGGATTAGATCATTAAGAAGGTTGAGCACTGAAGAACTGATGCTTTTAAACTATGGTGCTGGAGAAGACTCTTGAGACGCCCTTGGAGAGGAGATTAAACCAGTCAGCCCTAAAGGAAATCAGCTTTGGCCACCTGATGAGAAGAGCCAATGCGGTGGAAATGACCCTGATGCTGGGAAAGATTGAGGCTAGGACTGGGGAGCAGGGCAACAAAGGTAAGATGGTTAGGTAGCATCCCTGACTCAATGGACATGAGTTTGAGCAGACTCTGGGAGATTGCAGTATACAGCGAAGCCTGGCATTCTGCAGTTCTTGGGGTTGCAAAGAGTCAGACACTTAATGGCTAAACATCAACAACATAGGGAACTAGAAATACTCCCTAGGTCACAACACTTTTTTGCATCTCAAATTAAAATCCTTTTCTTAATTAAAAAAAATTATTTTAACTGAAGTGTAATATATATGAGTGGTCAAATTATAAGATTTCATCTCATGAATCATCATGTAGTAACCAACATCCAGGAAAAGAAATATTTTCATTTGAAACACACTACACGAAATCTCCCCATATTAACCTTTTATTATGGAAATCATACTATGTACGCTCTTTTGTTATACAGTTTGCTAAACATCGTGAGGATCATCCATGTTGTGAGCACTGCTGTAACACCTTAATTCTCATTTCTCTACAGGAATTCATTGTATGACTATTTCACAGTTTGTCCAATTAGTCTTAATGTGGATAGAAATTTGAATGGTTTCCAGTTCATAGCTATGCTGCATACTGCTACTGTGATCACCCTGTAATTTCTTTGGGTGCACAAGCACATGCCATTTCTGGAATTGCAAAATTACAGAATATAGCTGTATCAAATTTAGGAGGCAACAGTTGCCAAACATTTGTTCCAAATGGTTGTAACAATTGACATTCATACCAGAAACCTTTGATGATTCCTTTGGCTGCAGACTCTTACCAGCATTTGGTATTGCTAGTCTGATTCAGTTTATATTCCTTCATACACCTGCAAAAACAACTAATTTTCATGGCTTTTTTCCCCAATGATTACTAATAAATTTGAATAGCTTTTTCATACGTATAGTCAAGAACATTCATTAGAGAATTTTTTAAAAAACTGTAAGCTTAAAAGATGCCTTTACATGTTGAAATATTATAGACTCACTTTCACTCCTTGCAAGAAAAGTTATGATCAACCTAGATAGCATATTCAAAAGCAGAGACATTGCTTTGCCAACAAGGTCTGTCTAGTCAAGGCTATGGTTTTTCCAATGGTCATGTATGGATGTGAGAGTTGGACTGTGAAGAAGGCTGAGCACTGAAGAATTGATGCTTTTGAACTGTGGTGTTAGAGAAGACTCTTGAGAGTCCCTTGGACTGCAAGGAGATCCAACCAGTCCATTCTGAAGGAGATCAGCCCTGGGATTTCTTTGGGAGGAATGATGCTAAAGCTGAAACTCCAGCTTTGGCCACCTCATGCGAAGAGTTGACTCATTGGAAAAGACTCTGATGCTGGGAGGGATTGGGGGCAGGAGGAGAAGGGGACGACAGAGGATGAGATGGCTGGATGGCATCACTGACTAAATGGACGTGAGTCTGAGTGAACGCCAGGAGTTGGTGATGGACAGGGAGGCCTGGCGTGCTGAGATTCATGGGGTCACAAAGAGTCGGACATGACTGAATGACTGAACATTCTTTTAGTTGTCTTAGTATTTTTACTGTAGAGGTCTAAGAATGGTGATATAAAATCTCCTTGTACCTATTTATCTGGAATCTTGCTATTTGTAAACACTATGATGTTTTAGCTCTTGATAAAAAATTCACCTGTCAATGCAGGAGACACAGGTTTGATTCCTGAGTCAGGAAGATCCTGCATAGAAGGATGTAGCAATCCTGTCCAGTATTCAGTTCAGAAAATCCCATGAACAGAGGGGCCTGGCAGGTTGTAGTTATCACATGGTCTCAAAAGAGTCCAACACTGCTTAGCAACTAAACAACAATAATAACCATATACCATTCTTCACTGTCATCATTTTATAGATATTAACTGATTTAATTATCATGGCACCACTATGAACCAAATACTATTATTAAATTCGCTCTACAGATGAAGAATTTGAGGTACAGGGAGATGAAATAAGTTGGCAGGTTTACCATGCTATAAACAATCCCCAGGTTTTATTAAAATACCTGGAATTATACTGGAATAATATATACAGATATATTTTTAGACTAACATCTATAGGGAGAGCAAGTTTTCAATAATTTAAGGAAGAGTACACTGAAGATTTATGCTATACTTAACATTTTCTAGATGTAAAAATGATTTTTTCCTGTGTTGCTATAACAAAATGCAACCCAAGTTGATTAGGACTCTAATGAAAGACTGTGAAATAAACAAATATGTTTTAAAATGATTTTTAACTCTGAGACTAAGTTTTTCTACATTAGTTTAATGAGAATAGTGAACCTTTGAAATAAGTATGAAAATATGGAAAATGTTAATGATCTTGAGTTGCATATATTTTGTGCTCTAAACGACATTTCTGGCTGCTAAATGTTAATTTTATTATGCACGGTGCATGATGTGGGTGAGTTAATGTTGCCAGGGAACTTTTATTGTCTAGACATTTTCACTTTTGTGTATTTAAGTTTGCAAACTCAACATTTATGTTAGTATACCTTCTGGCACTTAATTAAGTTTCATCCCATGATTTTAAACTTAAATGTGCTTTAATATAGACAATTGCATTATTTTCATCTTGCACTCTATCCCTTCTTGATGCTTACAATAGTAATGTAGTATAATAAGGCACTTCACCATTCCAAGGAGACTTGAGTGCAAAATAACCTTAGAACATCTTTAAACATTGTTATGAACACAATGCTATTTTCCTTGGTAGGATCACCTTTCAGCAGAGGGGAGATAGGATCACCCTAAAGACACAGAGTAAAAGCTCTCTCCCCATGTACTAGACACACAACTATCCCTTTAACTAAAGTTGCCCAGTTCAACAAGTAAAATATAAGACACCCTGTTAAACTGGAATTTCAGAGTAAAACATTTTTATTATTAGTCAGTCAGTCAGATCATTCACTCAGTCGTGTCTGACTTTTTGCGACTCCATAGACTGCCGCACACCGGGTCTCCCTGTCCATCACCGTCTCCCAGAGTCTACACAAGCTCATGACCATTGAACAGGTGATGCCATTCAACCATCTCATCCTCTGTCATCCCCTTCTCCTCTTGCCCTAAATCTTTCCCAGCATCAGGGCTCTTCACATCAGGTGGCCAAAGTATTGGACGTTTAGGTTCAGCATCAGTCCTTCCAATGAACATCCAAGAGTGATTTCCTTTAATATGGACTGGTTGGATCTCCTCACAATCCAAGGGACTCTCAAAGTCTTCTCCAACATCATAACTCAAAAGTATAAATTCTTCTGCACTCAGCTTTCTTTATAGCCCAATTCTCACATACATGCATGACTACTAGAAAAACCATAGACTTGACTAGATGGACCTTTTTGGAAAAGTAATGTCTCTGCTTTTTAATATGCTGTCTAGGTTGGTCATAACTTTCTTTCCAAGGAGTAAGCATCTTTTAATTTCATGGCTGCATTCACCATCTGCAGTGATTTTGGAGCCCCCCAAAATAGTCAGTTGCTGTTTCCACTGTTTCCCTATTTATTTCCCATGAAGTGATGGGACCAGATTCCATGATCTTCGTTTTCTGAATGTTAAGCTTTAGGCCAAGTTTTTCACTCTCCTCTTTCACTTTCATCAAGAGGCTCTTTAGCTCCTCACTTTCTGCCATAAGGGTGGTGTCATCTGCATATCTGAGGTTATTGATATTTCTCCTAGCGATCTTGATTCCAGCTTGTGCTTCTTCCAGCCCAGCGTTTCTCATGATGCACTCTGCATATAAGTTAAATAAGCAGGGTGACAATATACAGCTTTGACATACTCCTTTTTCTATTTGGAACCAGTCTGTTGTTCCATGTCCAGCTCTAACTGTTGGTTTCTGACCTGCATACAAGTTTCTCAAGAGGCAGATCAGGTGGTCTGGTATTCCCATCTCTTTCAGAATTTTCCACAATTTGTTGTGATCCACACAGTGAAAGGCTTTGACATAGTGAATAAAGCAGAAATTGATGTTTTTCTGGAACTCTTGCTTTTTTGATGATCCAGCAGAAGTCGGCAATTTGATTTCTGGTTCCTCGGCCTTTTCTAAATCCACCTTGAACATTTGGAAGTTCACGGCTCACGTATTGCTGAAGACTGGCTTAGATAATTTTTAAAATTACTTTGCTCGCATGTGAGATCAGTGCAGTTGTGCAGTAGTTTGAACATTCCTTGGTATCGCCTTTCTTTGGGATTGGAATGAAAACTGGCATTTTCCAGTCCTGTTGCCACTGCTGAGCTTTCCAAATTTGCTATCATATTGAGTGCAGCACTTTCACAGCATCATCTTTCAGGATTTGAAATAGTTCAACTGGAATTCCATCACCTCCACTTGCTTTGTTTGTAGTGATGCTTCCTAAGGCCCCCTTGATTTCACATTCCAGGATGTCTGGCTCAAGGTGAGTGATCACACCATCGTGATTACCTAGGTCATGACGATCTTTTTTGTACAGTTCTTCTGTGTATTCTTGCCACTTCTTAATATCTTCTGCTTCTATTATGTCCATACCATTTCTGTCCTTTATCGAGCCCATCTTTGCATGAAATGTTCCCTTGGTATCTCTAATCTTGAAGAGATCTCTAATCTTTCCCATCCTATTATTTTCCTCTATTTCTTTGCATTGATCACTGAGGAAGGCTTTCTTATTTCTCCTTGCTATTCTTTGGAACTCTGCATTCAAATGGCTATATCTTTCCTTTTCTCCTTTGCTTTTTGCATCTCTTCTTTTCACAGCTATTTGTAGGGCCTCTTTAGACAGACATTTTGCTTTTTTACATTTCTTTTTCTTGGGGATGGTCTCAATCCCTGTCTCCTGTGCAATGTCATGAACCTCCATCCATAGTTCTTCAGGCACTCTGTCTATCAGATCTAGTCCCTTAAATCTATTTCTCACTTCCACTGTATAATCATAAGGGATTTGACTTAGGTCATATCTGAATGTTCTAGTGTTTTCCCCACTTTCTTCAATTTAAGTCTGAATTTGGCAATAAGGAGTTCATGATCTGAGCCACAGTCAGCTCCTGGTCTTGTTTTTGCTGACTGTATAGAGCTTCTCCATCTTTGGCTGCAAAGAATATAATCAATCTGACTTCGGTGTTGGCCATCTGATGATGTCCATGTGTAGAGTCCTCTCTTGTGTTGTTGGAAGAGAGTGTTTGCTTTAACCAGTGCATTCTCTTGGCAAAACTGTATTAGCCTTTGCCCTGCTTCATTCTGTACTCCAAGGCTAAATTTGCCAAATTTTTATTATAAGTACATTCCCAATATTTTCTGAAACATACTGAACAAATATATATTTGCATATCTGCGATTCAACCGGCCATTCTGCATGTTTATCTGGAGCTCTACCCTCCACAAGAGCTCAGGAGAAGAGCACTGGCACATCAAGTCAACTACTGCCACAGGTTTCCTAAAGAGTCTTCTGTTTTTACTTTCTGAATAAATGTACATAAATAAATCAACATTTTTTAGCATTTGTAAAACCTGATAGCCTGTGGTGCTGGAGAAGACTCTTAAGAGAAGACCCTTTCAAAATGTAGTGCTAGAGAAGACTCTTGAGAAAAAGAGTGATCTGAGGTGATCTCGAATGGTGGGATGTGAGGGAGGTCCAAGGAGGAGGGGATATACGTATACATATAGCTGATTCACTCTATTGCACAACAGACCTAATGCAACATTGTAAAACAAGTATATCCCAATTTTAAAAATGCCTGTCCATCCAGAGGTGCCATTATCAAAATGGAAATGCACAGCACAGACTGGGAGAAAAATGTTTGTAGTATCCCTATACATGTTGATGTATGGCAAAACCAATACAATATTGTAAAGTAAAAAAAAGAAAAGAAAAGAAAAGAAATAAAGAAACAGAAAATAAAATAAAATAAAATAAAAAAGAATGAGAAAAAAAAGATTGTTACCCTGAATATATAAAGAATTCTGTAAAATCAGTAATAAAAAGATAAAAGACTTGGAAAGAATAATCAGAACAATGGACTAAAGACTCAAGTAGAAACTTCACAAAAAAGGTATATAGAGGGTCTAAAAACAAGAAAATTTATGTAATACCACTAGTCATCATGAAATTGCAGATTAAAACCATAATGAGATACTACCACACACAGACCAGAACAGTCAAAATTACAAAAACTTACAGTGTTAATTGCTGACAATGATTTGAAGCAACTGAACTCCTCACTTATTATCAATGGGTGTATAAAATGGTATAACCACATTGAAGAAAAAAATAAAACCAACCTAGCAGTTTTTTTTTTAAGTATTAAACAGGTATCTACCCTATGAACCTGAAAATCCAAATCTAGATATTTATCAAAATGAAGATAGATATTCATGGAAGGAGGGACGAAGAAAAATTTGCACTAGAATGCTCTTTTAGCAGCTTTAATCATAAAAACCCTAAACTAGACACAACCTAAGTATTCGAGAGTGGATAAAGAAATCATGGTATGTTTTCATAATGCAATGCTACCTAGACGATGTCAAAGGACTGAAACACAGTCCTTTGTGGATGGATCTTACAAATACTGTGCTAAACAAAACCTCATTCACATGGAGTTCTGTAACAGACAGGACTAAACTATGATGGAAACCAAGTAATCTTTGCCTTTTTGTCATGTAAATGTTCTGCATGACTCCAAAGGTCAAGAAAACAATTTTTGAAAGAAAATCTATATTAAATGATGGTACATATTTGTCAGAACTCATTAATCTCTCTACATATTAATAAAATCAGGAATTTCACTGCATGCAAATTAGAGTTCAATATGAAAATAAATGGAAAAGAGGTTGTAATGTCATCTCTCAGTTGCCAAGAAGAGAATTGGATTAAAACTATGACACACATTTGTGTTTCCTATAATAATATTTAGAGTTGGGCAGGGATTTGCAAATGTTTCTAAATTCCACCCTTTTACACTATTTCTCTGGTCAATGCTTTTACAATGGAGAAATCCTAAATGGCTTGAGATCGTGCTTGCTTAGTCGCTCAGTCATGTCTGACTCTTTGTGACCCCATGGACTGTAGCCCATCAGGCACCTCTGTTCATTGGATTTTCCAGGCAGGAATACTGAATTGTCATTTTCTCCTCCAGGGGACTTTCCCAACCCAGACACTGAACCTATATCTCCTGTGTCTCCTACATTTCAGGCAGATTTCATTACCTGCTGAGTGAGATTGTAGAGCTAAACAAATTACATAAATTCCCTTAGATTATAATTAAGGTGATGAAGATGATGGTGAATTTAAAGCAGTTTGAGGGCACAGGTGATGAAATTATATAGTTTTGTGGAGACATTTTACTTTTATGTGGTTGACTGGGCTAAATTTTCAAATGGATGAATGAACAGATAAACTCTTGCTGTACCAAAATCCAACATCTTTCAAAGTTAGGGTGCTGATATATTGTCATTCTTCTCATGAGGACATCACAATCTGGATTATGATTTCTATAGTATTACCATAAATTCTCATAATCTGTGAATATGAATAATGTTCCTCAGAATCTTTGTTGTTGTTGTTCAGTCCCTAAGTTATGTCCGCCTCTTTGTGACCCCATGGACTGCAGCACACCAGGCTCCCCTGTTCTTTACTATCTCCCAAGATTTGCTCAAACTCATGTCCATTGAGTTGGTGATGCCATCCAACCATCTTGTCCTGTGTCATCCCCTTCTCCTCCTGCCCTCAATCTTTCCCAGCATCAGGATCTTTCCCAATGAGTCAGTTCTTCTCATCAGTTGACCAAAGTATTGGAGTTTCAGCTTCAGCAACAGTCCTTCCAATGAATATTCAGGACTGATCTCCTTGCTGCCCAAGGAACTCTCCAAAGTCTTTTCCAGCACCACAGTTTGAAAGCATCAATTCTTCTGCGCTCAGCTTTTCTTATAGTCCAATTCCTACGTCTACACATGACTACTGGAAAACCAAAGCTTTTATACTCTATAGACCTTTGTCAGCAAAGTGATGTCTCTGCTTTTTAATATGCTGTCTAGGTTTGTCATAGCTTTCTTCCCAAGGAGCAACTGTCTTTTAATTTCATGGCAGCAATCACCATCTGCCGTGAGTTTCAAGCCCAGGAAAATATGATTTAAAATAGTAATAATATTTTGCATTTTCTAGGAGGTTATAGGTCTTTACTCTTGTCACTGAATGTAGCAGTACCAATTAACTAAAATGCTTTCAGATATCTAAGCTTGATATTTCTCTTAAAATGGATAAAAATAATTGTTATAAGTGATCAAATTTTTAAAATTCTACCTAAATCTAATCACACTGAATTTTTAAGGAATATACAGTCATGATAATGGTACCCATTTCTTTCTTTTGTCACCTGCTCCTAAAATGGCCCCATGTAAGATTTTATGTGCTTGATGCCAATTAATTACTCAGGAGTACATTCTGCTTCATATAAGTAAATTTTGATATTCAAATATAGTGAAGGATAAGATTATGAATACCATACTCATCTAGCATCAGTAAATGTATATTTTCCAACTTGCAATTAACATTCAACTCACATGCTGATTTAGAAAAGCTTTATTGGGATACTTCAGTTCAGTTCAGTTCAGTTCAGTTGCTCAGTCATGTCTGGCTATTTGCAACCCCATAACTTGCAGCATCCCAGGCCTCCCTGTCCATCACCAACTCCCAGAGTTCATCCAAGCCTATGTCCATCGAGTCCATGATGCCATCCAGCCATCTCATCCTTGGTCGTCCTCTTCTCTTCCTGTCCCCAATCCCTCCCAGCATCAGAGTCTTTTCAAATGAGTCAACTCTTCGCATGAGGTGGCCAAAGTACTGGAGTTTCAGCTTTAGCATCATTCCTTCCAAAAAACACCCAAGACTGATCTCCTTTAGAATGGACTGGTTGGATCTCCTTGCAGTTGATGGGACTCTCAAGAGTCTTCTCCAACACCACAGTTCAAAAGCATCAATTCTTCGGTGCTCAGCTTTCTTCACAGTCCAACTCTCACATCCATACATGAACTGGAAAAACCATAGCCTTGACTAGACGGATCTTTGTTGGCAAAGTAATGTCTCTGCTTTTGAATATACTATCTAGGTTGGTCATAACTTTCCTTCCGAGGAGCAAGCATCTTTTAATTTCATGGCTTCAATCGTACAGAAATGCAGCCATCAAAATTTCAGACTCAGTTCAGTACATCTGTGACATCCTCAAGACTTCTTTCTGACACTAACACTTTATTTAAAAGAACCAAAGTTGTGATTGGTAGCATCTGCAGGAAGCTGTGAATTGAAGAGAGAAACCAGTGCAAATAAACTTAAATCGACATTGAGCCACCCTGTATATTTATATAGAATTATCTCACAGAATCTCTCAGACTATCCCTTGATAACTGCAGTATGAGTTAATTTTTAATTATTCTCTTTGGTTTTTCATTTTTGGTTTTGCTTTTTCTCAATTAAAATTACAGTAATAAAAGAAAATATAGAAACTTTCAGCTTTTTTCCTTTAAACTTTTTTTATATTTTTGCCCATAACAGTGATTTTGGCATGTGTTTGCACTTTCACACTTTTTGCTTAAATAAATGCATGACCATTTCTTGTTACTTCATCAGTGGGAAGCAACATGGATTATAATTTAGACCATGAGGTAGGAAAACTTTCTTGTTCAGAAGTTTATCTGTTGATGTTTCAGGATAATAAAATTTGTCATTAAGTATTTCAGATTTCAGGGTGGGTGATGTAGACAAAATGTTTACTAAATGCATATGTACTTAGCAAGATTTTTTAAAGGATGGGATGATACACATGATAGTCAAGTGATGATAAAATGACTAGTAAAAATAAAATGGGAAATTTAAATTTTTTTACAGGTTTTAAGTCCTTATAGAGGGAAAGTTGCCACAATGTTCTTATGTAAATAATTAAAATGAATAAGCTCCTGTATGCTGCCTCCTCAATCTCCAAGTCTTTACCTCTTTTTATTTTCACAAAAACTTCACTAAGTAAATATGTTTGATTGCTTCATCAGGTGGTAATACTAGTATTACCTTTATTTTACAGATGAGGTAAAAACACATGCCAAGTTCACAGAGCTAAGAAGTGGAAGGAGACAGGTCTGAACCTAGGCAATCTGGGTCCTAAATCTGGGGTCCTAATTCCTACCCTCTGTCCTTTAACTGGATTCATTGTTGTCTATTAAGGTAAGCAAGTTGAAGACTTCTAGCACCACTGACTAATTTGCTCAACCAACATGTCTTATGCAATGCCTACCATGTGTTGAGTATTATTTCTTCCAGTCATTTACCAATTATTGAGTAGTCATTATCATTATTAACTAGTCATTTCAATTAGACTCCCCCCTGCCCCCATCATTCTTCTAGCCAGTATAGACCATGTCTCCAGGCAGGCTGGCCATAATGCTCAGTCAGAAAAGTGTTTTGAAAAGAAAAGTTATTCCATTCCTTCCATCAACACACTATTTCATTGGATCTCAAAACTTGTCACATTTTAGAATCACCTGGAAAAACTTTTAGTTCCAGTATTCAGGGTACCTGTCTGTGTGCTTAGTCACCAAGTCGTGTCCAGCTCTAAAACTTCATGGACTGTAGCCATGCAGGCTCCTCTGTCCATGGGATTCTCCAGGTAAGAACACTGGAGTGGGTTGCCATTCCCTTCTTGAGAGGATCTCCCCAACCTGGGGATCAAACCTGCATCTCCAGCATTGGCAGGCGTGTTCTTTATCACTGAGCCACCTGGGACGCCCATTCAGGCTGCACACCACACCAAAATTAAAAGAAAAAAAAATCTCTTGGGGTGACAC